>VZRU01020261.1:125248-140987 GCA_013398155.1 Pedionomus torquatus | reverse complement strand
TTTTTTTTTTTTTTTTTTTTTCCCAGAAAGCAGGAGCATGTTTTTACTGTGCTGTCTCTACTGGTCCATTTACCACCGAGAGAAGAAAGACCTGGAGATTAGATTAGAAGCCGTTCTGGTAAATTAACCCTAGCTGGCCTCAGGTGATCAGTCACTAATACATTTTTGCATGAACACCTTGGGTTGACAAATACTGATTCCTAGCACCAGGTGGCTAAGAGCTTTCCTACAGAAATACGTTAGCATAAAGTCATATCTGCTGGTGAATTCTTTTTTTTTTTTTTTTTTTTTTTTTTTTATTGCNTTTAAGTTAGTGGGAACTGGCATCTTCTGCCATGAACTGTAGTTCAAGTAAATGATACTCTTTGTGACAGATGAAATTAAGGTATATTGTACAGCATGTGGCCCCAACACAAATTCATGTATTTTGACATCGTAAATTATATAAGCAACATCTTCACAGTCAAGTTTTTAAGGTGGATTAATTGTTCATTTGATCTAATATTTTTTTGACATCTTTGTGCTTTCTTTATCCAGTTTTTCTTATCAGCATCACTGATAGGGCATCTTTTCATAGAGACAGGTGGAAGGAAGTTTCAAGTTGTTTGGTGTTTGATTTGGGGAACTCCTACGTGCTGGGCGGTTTGGAAAGTCAGGTGTCTCAGTAAGGAACTGGAAGGCTATTTTTAGATAACCATGTTTTGGAAATCTTGCTTGTAATTTTCTGCTGCAATAAAATGTGGTCAATTTAATCTGTTCTGCATAATTTCTAATCATGACACTACCCCTTGTGCATAAATAATTAACTAGAACGTCTGAGGTTTTATATCTTTTGCTCTGCAGAAGAAATGATGTGATGACCACTACTGAAGAATAGGAGACAAGGCGGCTTTAAAGTTTTAATGTTACTTTATGTTGTTAGCTCATCAAAACCGGGATACTGAAAATGGTGTGCCCAGCTGTGTTTACAGGCAACTTCAGATGTTGAAAATAATACAAGCTGGAGTTGTGCCGTGGTCTAAAACCTCTGTCTGGAAGGTGCTGTTCTAACTCGTCGCTGAAACAGTCCACTTCAATGAAACCCTTTGGCAGTTTAGGCCTTTATTTTTTTGAGGGAGGTCATCATTGCCCTCTACTTTGCCCTGGTGAGGCCCCATCTGGAGTCCTGTGTCCAGTTCTGGGCTCCCCAGTTCAAGAAGGACAGGGAACTGCTGGAGAGGGTACAGCAAAGGGCTACAAAGATGATCAAGGGACTAGAACATCTCTCTGATGATGAAAGGCCGAGGGACTTGGGACTTTTTAGTCTGGAGAAGAGAAGACTGAGGGGGGATCTGATCAACACCTGTAAATCCTTACAGGGTGGGTGTCAGGAGGAAGGGGCCAGTCTTTTTTCTTTTTTCAGTGGTGCCCAGTGACAGAAGAAGAGTGAACGGGCACAAACTTGACCATCAGAAATTCCATCTGAACATGAGGAGGAACTTTCCTTGAAGGGTGGCAGAGCCCTGGAAGAGGCTGCCCAGAGAGGTGGTGGAATCTCCATCTCTGGAGACATTCAAAACCTACCTGGACACATTCCTGTGCAACCTGCTCTGGGTGACCCTGCTTTGGTTGGGGGTTGAACTAGCTGATCTCCAGAGGTCCCTTCCAACCCCATATCATTCTGTGATTCTTTTGTTCCTCTTTTTCCACCTGCAGAACAGGACAACCAGTATTTTTCTGCTTGACAGGGATGCTGTGGAGAGTAAGAGATGCTTGGGAAGTGCTTTGAAGTCGCAATGCACTGCGGAGTAACACTTCTATGAATAATATTTTCTGCTCCATTTTTCACGATAGCCAATTAATGTATCAAAAAGAGTATAACTTTCAGACTCACGGTGGTTGATGGAAATGCACAGAATGTTTATCTTTTAGATGTATGAAAGAAAACTAACTGATGAATGTGGCAAAAATCACTTGGAAGAGAAGCGTGTGAGTGAGTGTTCCAGCTTCCCAAATTAATCAACAGCTTCCTTAAAACGGAAGATTTGACTATTTCAGGTTCACTTCTCATAACTAAGATATGAGCCGGGCTTCAATATCTAGAAGTGGTTTTTAATTAATTTTCTCCCGCGCTTTAAACTGGAGGAGAATACATTACTTGGTGGCATTGGCGTTACGTAGAACCACCCCGGTATCTATCAGTTACGAGACTTAACCCCGTGCAGCATGTGGCTGTTCGGATGGATCGTGCTGCTTCTTTTACTCTTGCCTCCTTGGGAAGGCAGAACTGAAAGGATACCAGGTCTGCCGACCCCAACCAAGCCTTTACCGCTCAGCAATATGAAAAAAACACCAGCTGAAAGCACCATTATCAGCCCTGTGTCTTCTAATGGCAGTTTTTGAAAGGCAGTGGAGAAACAAAAAGTCTTAATTGAGCCCCATGGACAGAAGTAACTGTGATTTAAATTTGTGTTTTTCTCAGCTGCGACTGGGAGAAAGGTTAGTATATTTTTACATGAGTACCACTGAGTAAAACCCTTTAGGTCATTGATTAACTCATTTTTTTAATGGTATTTTTTTTTGTCCAAAAAAAAAAGTGTGACATTTTTTGGATGCAACTTTTCTTCTAGTCAGGAGATTGACTTAAGTGATACAGAAGGGCTAAACTAATTTAGATCTGAATTATCCACCTACTTAGCCTTTTAAAATTCCAGAAGAGTTAAGGAAATGTTTAGGTCAAAAATTTTCAAAATAAAATATCTGATTTTTTTCAGAGCTGCAGCAATTTTTGGTTTTGATATCTTCCAAGCTTTTTTAGCACTTGGTTAAAGGGAAAGTAGTCTTTGAGGCCAAACAGACTGTTTCGTATTCTCATTTTGAAAATTATTTTCTGACTTTCTCATTCTCAAAATTCTGTCAATGGTATTTCCGGTTTATCCTGCAGAAAATATTGTTACTGAAGAAGATACTTTTCGTTACTGATATTTGAATTTGTTTTTTAGCAAACTGAAAAATCTGTTATTAACCGACCTCAGTTGTTTTAAATTTGCCATAATTAAAAATTTGTGGGAACTTTCTAATCTTGAACAAGGAAATAAATAGATCTGGATTTGATCTTCCAAGAGCTCTAGATTTAATCATTTTGCATCAGTTTTACTATGGAGTCAGGTGACAGGCACGTAGCAGATGTATGGGGTTTTTTTTGTCACGATCAATATGCAGAAGTGTGTGTATGTGTGTGTACGTCTATCATCTTTGTGTGCTTGTGCATATAATTTATTTACTCAGCAGCAGTTCAATTTGTGCTGGGTGGGATTGTTAAGAACTTCAAACTTGGTATGTTCTGGCTTCAGTAATTTTAACATAAATTATTCCTAGGTTGAAATTAGCTCTAAATTTCCACTGGGAGAGGAACAGTGTCACCCATTTAGAAAATTAGCCTGGGGTTATACATACCGGAGGAGTCAAAGCCTTGAGGAATCGCTGTGCTCACCATCACCCAGCGATGCTTTGTGCTGGGGGGACAGATTCGAAGGGAGGAGTAGATTCGACAAATCGAATTCAAGTAGCTTTTTTGAGTGCTGTCAGCTTCAAAGTCTTGCTCCTTAAAATCTTCGATGATACCACTTTGGTTACGTCAGTTCCCATTTTGGCATCGTTTTGGGTCTTTCTTCCTCTCACATTGTCAGTGGTGGTGTCATTTTGCTGACTGTCAGCTGATAATGTCCTCTCCCCCCACCACCCAGTGTGTATTCTTATATTTAGAAGGTTAATATCCTTGGTGTCAAATCTTGGTTCCCAAGCTAGATTTGTCTGCAGAGTGAACTCTGTGGTCCTTGAGATATTTTTTTGGATGTCTAATTTCATTTAACCCCACCTTTCCCGACGACAAATGTACAATTTTTAGCTCTTGTGCCAGTTGAGAAAACCTTCTTTCAGTGACCTAATTTCAATGCAGTGGAATTTTACCTGCTGAGATACCTGGGACATTGGTTGCAGAAACAAGTGATAATTCTTCATGTGCCAGTATTAATGACAATATTTATTGCCTGTGTTTTTAGGAAATGGAACTTGTAAAAGTAGTTGAAATAAGAATTGGAAATAAAAAGCCACAGGGAAGAAAGAAGGAGCAACGAAACGTGGAGAAGAAGTTCTCAACTGTTTTGGAAAATAGGACTTGCGCCTAAAGGCCTACTGGTGACGTGCTCAGGGGATTTGGGACCCTGTCTCAAGCCCCTCATGCAGATGTGTGTAAGCCAGAGGTTTTTTTTTTTTTGAAAAAGGCAAAGAAAGCAGGGGGTAAACAAAAATGACTTCGTGCCAGCGAGGAGTAGTTTTCTAGGAAACAAGGCGCTTGAATGGCTTCGTTGTGGCTGGGTCACCACTTCTGCACATGAGGGCAAATCCGTACACTCTGTTGTAGATTTTAACTGTCCAGAATTGGTTTGGGACAGGTGGAAACTTCAGTTTTTAGTGTAGCTGTATGACAGGAATGAAGGCACAATATGGGTGAGATGTTTGCTGCTTGGATATCTTCTGTGGAGCATTGTTTCTTTTCCAATAACACTAGCTTTTTTTTTTTTTTTTTAAAAAAAAAAAGAGAACACATTTAAAAAGAAATTCGGTTTCAGTGTCAAACTTGAAAGCCATTAGACTAAAGTGCCAAAGAAATTAAAAATTAAAGATGACATTTCATCTTTAAACTGTTACTAGTAGAAAGTAGTGCATTGCAGCGGAATGAAATTAGGGAAATGTGCAAATAAAATTTGGAGTTTTCTGGATTTTGTGGTCTTCCTATCCCGTGTCTTGTAATCTAGAACATTATTTGACTATAAATCAAAATTTCCATTTTATAAAGGAGCCTGTGTTTTGAATGTATGCAAGGTACCAGCATTTGACAATGCAAAACTTAATGATCCACAGCAAGAAATGTTAGGGAAAGCAAGCAATAACACATGGCAGTGAATTTACTCATTTTTTTTCAGCATGAAGATAATCACGGTTCTGAAACGCATAGAAACAGGTTGATGTTGAGAAGCTCTGGTTAAGGGGGGGCCATATAGAACTGAAATAGATGGAAGAGAACAGATGGAAACTTGAGGAGGAGAAATGGCTTGACCAGAATATTCTGTCTGCTGCTGTCTTTTCACATCTATAGGGTTTGGTGCTATATAAGATATAATTTCCTTGGAGTTTCCAGGCACTTGGGTGCAATAAATGGGCTCCTTCACCACGCTGTAATTACGGCAGAAAAAACAACTACTTAAAGGATCATAGGATGATTCGGTTTGGAAGAATCTTCAGGAGGTGTCTTATCCAGCCTCACAGCGTGGTTGGGTCAGACCATGTGGCTCAGGGATTGATCCAGTTGGATATTCAAAGCCTTTGAGGACAGAGACTGAACGGTCTCTCAGGACAGTCTGTTCCCCTGCTGGACTGTCCTTACAGGGAAAGGGTTTTTACTGTATATCCAATCTGAACCTCTCTTATTTCACGTTAGACCCATTGCCTCTCGTCCCATCCTGCTTTGCTGTGAAGACTCTGAGTTTATCCCCTCAATGACCCTCCCCATGGGTACTCGGGGAATGTTGTTAAGTGCCCTCAAAGCAATCTTTTCTGAACGTGCCTGGTTCCTTCAGTCTCTCCTCACAAGGCAGCTGCCCCAGACCCTGACCAGTCTGGAAATTGCCTCAACTTGTTGATGTGTTTCTTGTATTTTGGGGTGAGGGAGTAAAACTGGTCATGGCATCCTCGATGTGGTCTGGTAAGTGCTGAGCAAGAGGGAGGAATGTCCCTTCTCCCCTGTCTGCTGGCTGTACTCCTGTTCACACAGCCGAGAAAGCTTTTGGCCACCGTTGCTGCCAAGGCACGCTGCTGGCTCACGTTTGGCTTGCTGGACACCAAGACTGCTTCCACCAGCCAGGTCCCAGCCTGTATTGTGTGTTCCTTCCCAAGGGCAGGACGGGGCATTTGTCCTTGCTGAATTTCAGGAGATGCCTGCTGGTTCTGTCTGAAGGCAGGTGCCTTTTTCCAGTTCTTGGGGATCTCTTCTGCTCCCCCAGATCTTTCAAAGGTGACGGAGTGGCCTTACAAGGGCAGCAGCCAGTGCTGTGAGCAGCTGTGCATGCAGCCCCTCAGGTCCCATGGACACATATGGAGTGAGTTCTCTTGAAATCTCTGACTCACTTGTTACCTACTAGTGATCATCTCCACCTCCAACCTGGCCTCACCTCCCCTCAATGTCATGGGGGACATTGTTGGTGAAGACTAGGGCAGAGAAAGCACGGGGTATCTCAGCCTTACCTGTGTCCACCATCACTAATTCACCTGCCTCTGTGTTAAGTAGGTAATTAGTTTTAAACATTTTAATTAAAAGCATGGGCACTGTCCTGTGAATGAAGGCCAAGGTCTTCCTCATTTCTGTTGTTGGGTATTTTATGCTGCTTCAGAGGATGGAGGCTGGCGTGAACGATGGTGGAGTAATCTGTCCACAAGGAAACTTTCTTTTAAAACTGCTTTAGTTAAGGATCTTCTTCTCCTGTGAAGTAGGAGGGTTTTTATCCTTGATGTCCTTTGGACTATATTTTCATGTCCTTCTTGACAGAGGTAATGTATTCAAGAGGAGTATATGCCATTAATTTACAGTGATGGCGATATAAATGGCAGTATATTAATATTTTCCATATTCTGTATTCCCTTCTCAATACATCGTAACATCCTGTTCACTTTTTTTGACCCCTCATGTGTATTGAGCAAACGTCTTCATTGAAGTGCCCATCATGAATCTTGCATCTTTTTTCCTGAGAGGTTATAACTATTTCAGAACCCATCAGTACGTACAAGTGGCTTTAAATTTGTTCCTTCTAGTGTACCCTACTCTGCACTTTTTTTCACAGTGAATTTCATCTGCTGTCAGGTTGTCCAATTACCTAGTTTTTTAAAGGTCCTTCTGGAGTTCCTCACAATCCTTTGTAGTCTTGACTACCCTTAAATTGTTCTCTGTAGTCAGCAAATTTCACGTTCTTATTACTTATAGCATGTCAGCTTCCAGTTATTAGTAAATATGAATAACTACGCCATTCGTAGTATTGATCCTTTGGACATGCTTTCTTCCTGCACCAGTTATTTTTTCTTCCTTGTTCATATTTCCAATCATTTAGTTAGTTTTCTCATCCAGGGCAGGAATGCATCTGTAAATGTGTGGGCCACACACTGTGAATACTCAGTGCCTCACGATAGCTATTGTGGCTGGTCTCCAAAGTGTCCTCTACAGCTGATGGAGTGACGTGGTCTCTCAGACCAGAACGTAATCTTACGTGCTCTGAATTCGCTTGGAGGCCTTCCCTACCCCTCTGGAACATATGACTTATGTCTGAATTTCCTAAGTAAATTCATACCAAGAAGCTTCTAGAAAGTCTGTGCAATGTTTCTTCCACCAGGAGTGCTCGTAACAGTCTTGAGTGGACAAAGCTGCTCTTCTGAAAAGTTGCGTGTGTGTTTTGGGACTCTTGACTTCTGTTGTAGGCAGTAATTAATACTCTTCCTGGTTGAAGAGTAAAAGTGATGTGCCTCTAATTACGTGGACTGTGAACAGATTCTCACCTTTATCCTTGATGTTGGAAACAGAACCGTGCATTTTTAGTAGCAGCAGCTCCATTCTCTTGATCTTTGGCTTCTTTCAGAACTTGGATCAGTATTTCGCAGCCCACCTTCAGGGTGGGAAACAGCTAAGCCTTAAGGTACTATTTTAGGAAACACTTATGATGAAAAACTGTACAAAAGGTTTATGTTGGTTCAAGGTGATTCAAGAGGGATCTGTTGAGAGTAACAGAATAGACAAACTGCATCAAGAGCAGGAAGTCCCATCAACTGGAAGTAGCCAAGGTGGGGACAGGACTGTGGAGGGGACAGATGTCATGTATTTGTGCCCAGTTCTGGCTTCCCTAGAGGTTGAGCACTGAGGATGTGGTTGAAACCAGGTAAGAGCTCACTCTGGTTCTGACCCAGCCCAGCTGTTCTTTCTGCTCTTAGAAATGATAAAACTAGAAGCCCAAACTTCACATGCTATAGAGAGTATAGGATATTAGAAAATGCAAAGTGTGATCTTTTTCTTCTCCCTGACCTTCAAATGCTGTCTGTTTCTGCTGTGAGAGTCATCTGATGACAGATGTGCTGTAAGCGGGGTCAAATTTGCAAAAGGTTTTGGAACCAAAGAAAGCTCTTGGTCCTGAAGAGAACAGACAGTTGAATTTGTCAAATTTCACCCTCTTCAATCATCCTGTCTCCTACAATACCGCTATGATTGAGAATTGCCCACCTCTATTATTATTAATTGTGATGGATAGTGATTGCAAGAAAGATTTTTAGCTTCCTGGCCATTTGCTTTAACTCAACTGTTGATATGCAGGTGGCCTATTAGGTACCCCGCTGGAAGCTGTGCCTCCAGAACCTCTTACTTGTGTGATCTATTTAACTGTTTTGGGGATTTTCTTCCTCCCTGTAATTTCCATTTTTTTTTTTACACTTTATACGATGAAATTTGGGTTTTACCCAAATTCTCATTATTATTTAGTCATACTCTTTTGTTCTTGAGTTTTTTTTTTTTTTTTTTTTTTAATTTTGGGATGTAAAAGCCTACTGTGACTCCAATAAGGTATTTTTTTTAGTAGATTTCTATAGATTTTAATTTCTGAACTCACGTCTTTAGGGTCTAGAACTAATTTCATCATTCAGGGAAACAAAGCCTCTGTCCTGCTTCAGATTTAACGTTGTAGTACTGCCTCTCGAGATGATGACCCTGAGAGGAGATCCGATTTAATTACACTGTGGCCACTGCTACTTAAGGGCTGAATTTCACGTACTTCCTGAACCAGGTCCTCTGTGTTACAAGAAACACGTACTTTGTGACTTTTGTGTGCTTCGCAGTGAGTTTCTGTAGAAAGAAACAGGTTTATGGCATTGAGAGCTTTTTTCTCCCCTCTCTAACCTAATGTGACAGTCAGCCAGTTGGCAGTCGGGTGGCTGAGGATGTCCATTCCGTCTACTGTAATTAATACCGTTTGTGGAGATGTGTGACTGCCAAACACATTTGTGCTCCAGTTCTGGTTTCCCCTCCCAGTCGAAGTTGGGGCGGGGAGGGTACAGGGGCAAGATTCTCCCACCTCAAGCCAATGGTGGCTTTGTTCTTCTCACTTGAGGCCAAGATGAGAAGCTCCTGCTCTTCATAGCGAGGTGGGTTTGTTTGCCTCTTGTTCTTTAGAAAAGAGAGAAGGTCTAGTGCTCGAGACTCAGGTGCTGAGTCTTTCTTCTGCTGGGCATCGGGGCAGGCTTCTGTCAAGCTGGGGGTCCCATGCAGGTAAAACAGGATTGTTGTTTCCAAAACCCCGTATCAAAATTTACAAAGGGATCTCAAATATCTGGACACCATTCTTATTCATACTGTTTAGTTTTAGGGAGCCCTGCGAGGAGCAGGGAGTTGGACTCGATAACCTACAGGGTCCCTTCCACGCTGAGATTTCTGACAAAATATAGATCCCAACTTCAGATTTTTTCACATTTCCTGTCACTACCCTGGTGGTCTCCTAAATGAGAAGGTGCTTCTGAACCCACCAAATAAAATTCTGTGTTTCTGTAAAGTCTTTCACCCAATCTCTGTATATTTTGTCCACATCTGAGGAAACAGTGGGTCCCTCTCTTTCCGAAACGCTTCTTTACTACTTGCCTCGATCTCTCAAAGTGTGATCACCCTGATAAAAACCCATTGCTTTTTACAGTGGCTGTTGCATTGTGAGCAACTCTGGATCGTTGCAATAGTTGCTGATGCTTTCTTGGGTTTCTCATCTGATACGGTAAGAGTTGGAAATCTGGTGGTCCAGAGGTGGATTGGGCAGTGTTGAGCCTTCATTGGAAAAACAGAACAGCGTATCAGCAGATGAATTTTGTAATTCCACTCCTTTCCTTCCTACTTTTTCCTAAAGCTCGGTGCTATACATGGGTATTTATTAGGTCAGATGATGTACTTTGCTCCAAAACACTCACATGGAAAAAAATGAACAATTGTGATTAAAATTGATTTTTTCCCTTTGGGAAGTTAGAATCAAAAATGGTTACCTGCTCATTTATGAAACAGATTTATTCTGTTGACATGGAGGCTTGTTTGAAATGTAATTGAATTTCTGTTACCTAATGGAAAGTGACAGTTAACAGTATTTATTTTCCATTTGTGTCTCAGTAGATAACATAACACAATTTTGATTTGTAGTTAGCTTTGGAATCTGAGATTGTTCTATCTCTGTAATTGAAAAGATGGGAGCGCGATGGCCTAATACAATCCTGGTTTTGTTTTTGGTAGGTTTTTTTTTTTTATTTTTACACCAGCAAAGGCAACATTAATACAGTAAACAGCATCCATTCTGGCTTAATAGTTAGACTGAGATGTTATTTTTGCATCCTGCCTTTCTCATTAGAAACTGCTACATCATGATGGGGATTGATAATTCTTCCATTTAGACACTCTCTGCGGCAGCTAATTTCTCTGAGCGATGCCTCCCTTTCCTTGCCCACCTCCAAATAACTTTTTTTTTTTTTACCTTGCAGCTAGAACACCTTTCTTCATTATAAAATTACAACTATATTTCTCATAATTATTACTTTTATTTTTTTACCATGTCATTTTCACGTGTATTGTGCTAACTTTGTGTGGCCAGCCATTACTTCATTATTAATGTTAAAAAACAACAGGTAACGACTGGGTTCTTACATTGTTCCATACTTTGTGCTGCAATTCCCCTGCCTTTTTTTTTAGAATTCTGCCTACTCCCAAATAATTATGCCTGGGGAGCCTCTTCTGGCAAGGGAAGTTCTTTCTCTTTGAAGCCAAATACTACTCATCTACTACTAGTAGTTTTAAACCAGTAGTCGTGCACTGTCCTATCACAGCACTGGGGAAAGGGTGTTATTCAGGACATAGTTTGGGTGTTCTCAAGTGTTGTGAGCTCATGAAGTCAAGCTTTTTATGGTGTATCAGATATAGAATCATAGAATCATCCAGGCTGGGAGGGACCTCCAAAAGGTCATCTAGTCCGACATCCCCACAGTCGCAGGGACACCCCCAACTAGACCAGGTTGCCCAGGGCCTTGTTGAGCTTCACCTTGAATATCTCCAGGGAAGGGGCTTCAACCATGTCCCTGGGCAACCTGTTCCAGTGTTCCACCACCCTCAGAGCAAAGAGATTTTTTTCTAATATTCAACTTAAATCTACCCTTCTCCAACTTAAGTCCATTACCCCTCGTCCTATAGCAGCAGGCCTTTGTGAACAGACCCTCCCCAGCCTTCCTGTAGCCCCCTTTAAGTACTAAAAGGCTGTGATTAGGTCTCC
This sequence comes from Pedionomus torquatus, assembly GCA_013398155.1. Lineage (NCBI taxonomy): Eukaryota > Metazoa > Chordata > Aves > Charadriiformes > Pedionomidae > Pedionomus > Pedionomus torquatus. The sequence continues at coordinate 129,630 of VZRU01020261.1, read as the reverse complement.
CTGGAGCCCCCCCTTCTCCAGGCTGAACAGCCCCAGTTCCCTCAGCCTGTCCTTGTAGCAGAGATGCTCCAACCTCCTGATCATTTTCGTGGCCCTCCGCTGGACCCACTCCATCAGGTCCATATCCTTCCTATATTGAGGGCTCCAGCCCTGCACACAGGACTCCAGGTGGGGTCTCACCAGAGCAAAGTGGTAGAATCCCCTCTCTGGATCTGCTGGCAACACATCTTTTGATGGAGCCCAGGATGCGATTGTATATAACAACTATTAATTATTCTACCACCTGAGACTATTTTTTTCCCTGGGTTGATGAATACATGAAGAAGTCAGGATTTTATGAGCTACCTTGACGCTTAAGTTGATTCAGGAATAGAAAATAGCAACATGGTACTCTGATTTCTAAAATGGAAGCTGAGAAGAGGTTTTGTGCATCAATAGCTATCGTGAAGGATTGTTTCATTGGGGTTATTTTAAAGGGATTGTGTGTGCATGAAAACCACAGAAAATGGATGTAGGCTTTTGAAAATCCAGGAATAGTTCTTGCAACATCAACGAGCAGTATGTTTTATAGCTTCTGCCTTTAGGTTTTTAGGTTTTAATTCACATGAAAATCCCTGTATTTTCAAACAGCTCTTCATTAAAACCTCAGTGATTTCTGATAGGAGCTTCATAGAAGTTAAATTTTTCTATTCAATAAATAGATGAAATAATAAATAATAACAATGCATAAAATAGCCTAAATTGACGAAAAACCCAAACTAATCTGAGCAGGAGCCTTGCTGCATTGAATATGAAGAAAAAATATTACAATAAGCGGCCTGAAATGTGGCATAGTTTTAAAGCAGCCTTGAGCTGCTCTGAAATATTCACAAACCACAGATTTCATCCTTGTCCCTTGCCTGGCCTAAAACATTCATAATTTCAGACTTCCCCTAATTTAAGACCTACTAATGAACAATTATTTCATGAACCGTTTTTAATCGTCCTGCTGAATGTGTAAATAATGTAGTTTCGAGTGATAGATATCCAAGCCTGTAATGACTAAATATTTCAATACATTTTAATCAGACTTGGAGTGGAGATTTCGATGGGTATTTTCCATGCACATCTCTACATATGCAAAAATACATGGATGCATGCAGAGGTACATATCTATGTGTGTCTGTACATATGAAAATGTGTCTGTGTGTGAATAAATGAAGAAGCCTGTTATGACATCATACATAATACAGATGAAAACCAACTCGAGAGCACATATGTTTTCAGTATATAGTGGCGGCCATACGAGCGAGAGAGCTTTTTCATACACGCCAAAGCTGAATGATCAGTACTGTTTTGGAAAAAAAAGTGTTAAAATGAATCATAGAATGGTTAGAGTTGGAAAGGGACCTTCAAGATCATCAAGTTCCAACCCCCCTGCCATGGGCAGGGACACCTCCCACCAGACCAGGTTGCTCCAAGCCCCATCCAGCCTGGCCTTGAACCCCTCCAGGGATGGGGCAGCCACAGCTTCTCTGGGCAACCTGTTCCAGTGCCTCATCACCCTCACAGCAAAGAATTTCTTCCTAATATCTAATCTAAATCTCTCCTCTTCCAATTTAAAACCGTTACCCCTGGTCCTGTCACTACTCTCCCTGACCAAGAGTCCCTCTCCAACTCTCCTGTAGCTCCTTTCAGATATGGGAGGGCTGCTAGAAGGTCTCCCCAGAACCTTCTCTTTTCCAGGCTGAACAGCCCCAGCTCCCTCAGCCTGTCCTCATAGGAGAGGTGCTCCATCCCTCTGATCATCTTTGTGGCCCTCCACTGGACCCGTTCCAACAGGTCCATGTCCTTTCTATGTTGAGGACTCCAGAGCTGGACACTGTACTCCAGGTGGGGTCTCACAAGTGCAGAGCAAAGGGGGAGAATGAAAAATGTAATTTGTAAACTTTCAAGGTTTAGAGGACTTCCACTTTATTTTTCTCTCCAGATCCATAGACACTCAGCAGTCTCTGGCAGGCTGAGTTTTCATATTTGCTCTTTTTAAACTTTAACTTATGGCTGTGCACTGACCTTTCTTGTACTCTCCTACATGCCCTGTTCTGATTATTCAGTCTGGGAGAACAGAATTTCTAGTAATTTCATTAATGGCTGGAACATAAAACAACATAATTAACACAGCATTTTGTGGAATAAGCAAGCTTCTGCTGGAAGGGTGGAGTTTGAGTAGGCTTTATGTGGAAAAATTTGGGTATGGAATACACAGCAGTACCGTATGTGAGAAGGAAATTCAGGGTACAGGTATGGTATTCATTTCATGGGTTATTTATGTTTAGTTGGTACATTCCTGCTGGAAGTGCACTGATCTTGGTTGATAACTGTAAAGTATCAGCTTTTAGTCATAAATGTGTGCTTCAAAATAGTCAGCTGTACAGCAAGAATGAAAAGATGGTTTAGAAATAACTAGATCTGTGGAAAGATTTCCAAGAGAGAGAAATTAAAAGGTTGGGATTACTAAATTTTGAGCAGAGATTAAGGGTAGAAGCCGTAGGAAATAATGGTCCACGAAAAGCCTGGTGGGATTTCTTACTCACCTTTCCTCATCATGTAAGAATGGCAAGAGGAGGGACGCATCAATCAGTAACCAGGGTTGAATTGCATTAATAAAACACTAAACAGTATCTGGGTTACTTACTAAATTGATAATATTATCTATACTGCATCCACCATAGATGGGAAAAAACTTACATATAGATGAACTTAATCTCCTCAGAGAGTCTTGCAAATCCACAGGATGTCCCCTAGTTCAGGATTTTGTACTTTATCCCGTGAGTAGGCTGTAAAATCAGAGGTGGAAAGACCCCCTTTTGATTCATAGTATCACAGAATGATTAGATTGGAAGGGACCTCAAAGATCATGGAGTTCCAACCCCCCTGCCATGGGCAGGAAAACCTCCCACCAGACCAGGTTGCTCCAAGCCCCATCCAGCCTGGCCTTGAACCCCTCCAGGGATGGGGCAGCCACAGCTTCTGTGGGCAACCTCTTCCAGTGCCTCACCATCTTCACAAGAGAGAATTTATTCCTAATATCTAATCTAAATCTCCCCTCTTTCAGTTTAAAACCGTTACCACTCATCCTAATTGCTCCACTCCCTGATCAAGATTCCCTCCCCAATCTGGAGGGAATTTTTTTTGGAGGAAAGGAAATAAATGGGGGGGAGTATTAGAGGTAATAGTGTAGTTGCAGGTAATTCTAACAAGCCTTGTTCAAACTCCTTTAATGTCTCTCATTAGTGAACTTTCTGATGGTTTTGAAAGCACATCATTTGTATTTGATCCCAAGCAGCCCTGTTTTCCATGTCTGCTTTGCTTTTGAAGTATTTTCTTTACCAATTCTTGTATCAGTTATATTTGTTAAAACGTCCTTACTTTTCTGCTGAAATCAAAAATGACGTGTTCGGAGGGTGTTTCCTTAATAGCTGTAGACTGCTAAAAGTTGCATCTGGGACTGATAGAGATTTCAGGGTTTTTTTGCTTTGGATTAACGGTTTACTTACTATAAGCTTAATACTAGCTGTGTAAGGCACAGCCTCGAGTTTATTGGGGCAGTGGCTGAGTCTAATAATTTTTTAGACTTTAAAAATGATATATTTACTTTTTCAGTTGCATGCCTGCGTGTATTGTGATTGCAGGAGTCAGTCTGATAATTAAAGTACAGGCAAGTTAATTTAGTTCTATAAAAATTTCGATTGTGACAGCATGTAAATTGTTTGCTGAGCTTCACCTATAGCTACAAAGACACGTCTTGGTAGGACAAAAGCTGTAAGTATTGCCAGCAATCGCTTTTCTTTCAGTTGAGAAAGCGAAGATTTGGTTGAAGTAATGTATTTTTGTTTGGGACCACTAGTGCCTGAAACCATGAAAACAGCAAACCATTTCTGATAGCTTTTTTTTAACTGTATAATTGAATATAGTTATTTTTCAATATGGGAATAAAAGCAAAAAGAAGAACACTGCAAAAAATACAAAGCCTACCAGAATAATGTGATTGCAACTTTGACAGTGTACTATTGTTTGTGGCTGATAATGCTGATGAAAATTTTGGAGACACTATTCTGCCTTCTGAGTAATGGAAAATGAGAATGAATATGTGTGTCGTGGTTTCAGCCAAATTTACCAAAACCAGATTGACAGATGGCCCTTCCTCCCCCCTTTAAGGAAAAACAAAAAGGAGAGGAAGAGATTAAAGAGATTCAGGAGTTTAGAAGAACTAAACTGCTTTAATGAAGTATTAATACTAAAATTCAAATAAGAAAAATAATTAAAAATAATTAAATACATGCAGTATATACAAAATGGTATCAAGCTCCCAGGATGACGATCACGTCACCAGCAGGCATCAG
>VZRU01020261.1:114687-125122 GCA_013398155.1 Pedionomus torquatus | reverse complement strand
CTGCCCTTGGCTGTTCCAGCAACAAGTCTAAGCCAGGGCCTCTCTGCACACCATGCCTTGGGATAATCAGGTCTTATCACTGTGAGAGGGAACAGTTTTCTGAACAAGGTGCTGTTAATTTCAGGGTTTAGTTAGTTAGAAGAGGCCCAGCTAAGAAAGTAAAATTGTAAAACAGAAAATTGGTTCATTTTACCTCAAACCAGGACAATGTGCTTCTGGCCAATTGCTGTGCACCTAATTCTGTGATTCCGTATCGCAGGAGTGACTACACCGCGTGGCGTTCACCGGCAGCTCTTCAGAGTTTGGAAGAATAATTTTCGGTTGCTTTTCTGTGTGTGACAGCAGGGTTTCAGAATTACGGGAGAGATGTCAGTTTGCCAACCTTCACACGAAGGGAAGCTTCTAGCAAAGAGTTGAGGGCAGGTTCTTAGGTTATAAATGCAGAGGTTCTTTGAAAAGCACGTCACAGCAAAGCCAAGTAGTGAGAAGAGATTTTATTCATCAGTGCACGTGGCAGGGGGCTCCCAAATACCTGACTCATGTTGTGGTGCTGGCAAACAGAACTACCTTAACTTCATCTGGTAACTTGCTCTGAAAATACGTGATTATTTTTTTCCCTAAACGTTATTAATAGTGAAATTTGACAGAAGCCTGCGTTTGTCTGAATGAAAAAAAAAAAAAGCTTTGTACGGGCAGATTCAGTGGTTGTGTTTGTACTTCAAGACCTTGATATTAAGGAACGGTTAAATATTCAGTCTTCAGATCCTATGTCTCTCAAATTCTTACAATTTATGGAGATTATTGTGTCAGCAAATACAGCAGTGAATAATAATATCCTGTGTGTGGGTAGACTTGAGCAGATGGCAAAAGAATGGCAAATACTCCTTCCAGTAAGAAGTACCTTCAGATTAAAATGTTTCTACCTAGGAAGGGATTTATGAATTGACAAAAATAACATAAAAATTTATAATAGCTGCCATTTAAAAGAGTAAGCCGAAAGTTATTAGAATTCACTTGGTCATTTGAAAGTAGTAGGGTAGACAATAATTTCCAGGTGGCCGTGTCCCCTGCTGTGGCTGGAGTGAAGCCTGCTTAGGCAGGATGGGTGGCCATGGCCACCAGGAAGCCCAGCATCTGACTTGCCATGTGTGTACCATAGGGGCGGGCATCGCCAGTCCAATCCTCCCGGCTGAAGCAACAACTCTAGTTGTGGTTACACAGAATCACAGAATGCTGTGGGGTTGGAAGGGACCTCTGGAGGTCATCTAGTCCAACCCTCCTGTCAGAGCAGGTCCACCCACAGCAGGTTACACAGGAATGTGTCCAGGTGGCTTTTGAGTGTCTCCAGAGAGAGAGAATCTACCACCTCCCTCATTTCATTCCTCATCTTTCTGCAAGCAGGTGGGAATCCAGAAGCCAGACCTGAGCTTGGGAGAGTGGGTAGATGCTGCCCTACACTCCTTGGTCCTGTCTTTGGTTACTTGTGCACTCTTCAGGTAGTCCCACAAGTGTGTAACGAGTAAGAACAGCTCATTGGAAACTACTGGTGTAACTGGTCTTGTGGCTGGGAGAAGGGTCACTGGTGCATGTAAAAGCTGTGATTTTAAGGAACCTCTGCTCTAAGCCTGACACTTCTCATCCTCCTTATCATACAGATTACTAAGGTGTAGGTAAAGAGTGATGGTTTTGAAGCAGAAATTCCTGTTTGGCTTTTGTTTTCTAACTAAAAAGTAAAGTCAAAACCAGAAATAGATTTTTTTACTGAAACATACTCTTCACTAAAAAGTGAAGTCAAAACAAAGAACATTTTCTGCTCTCAGAAAGAATATTTAAAAAAAAACCCAACAAACTGAGCCGTATCCACATTTGGTCGCACAAAAGAACTTTTGGGATTTATTTCCATTTTGACTTGCTCTACATGTGCTTGAGTCTGTGTTCCTGCAGTGTATGATACTACAGCATTAAGTACATGACTATAAAGAACTGTGTTCCAGACTACAGTATAAATCTGTTCTTTTTTTTTTTTTTTGGTGAAGTTATTTTGCAGCATTTAAAATAATTGGCTTGTTTGTTCAGAATTTTTAATCGAAACCCAGTTTGGTTTTGTTAAGGCAGAAGAAGCCTTTTCTCTAGCAAATCAGGGGTGCAAAAATAAAAAGCTTTCATAGAGCAGAGCAGTTCGGTAGAGCTCAAGTATCCACTTCATACAAGAGGCTGATCAGTGGTCAGATGGTACCAGGCCATTTAAACATTCAAAGCTGACTTAGTTTTGGGATAGCAACATATCCTTAGTGCTCGGACAATGGATTTTCTGCTCCCCTCCGAGAACACCAACCATTGGGGAATATGAAATTTGTTTTAAATGGTGTAGATATCCAAATTAAAAACAAACAAACAAAATCAAGCGACTAGAATCCTTAAAATATTTCTCATTCTGAAAAGAGCTCACATTTGTTTTCCCTCAGGGAGCAAAATTACTTGTTTTCTTATTTTAAGCAAACTGCATTTGCTCATTCATGTGTCTGTTCTAAAACTCTTGACCTGAGCTGTGCTGCCCTGAGATTCAGGACATCCGACAGTATTCATGAAGGAAAACCTTGAAAAAACGTTCAGACTGTGAGAGCTCATAGATTAAGCTTACTCTGAAAGGTTTAAAGGATGCATTTTATGTGTGTAAATGTATTGATTGTTCATAAATTAGGTGTCATTAAGGCTTCAGGAGTCAGTGCTGTTCATTGAGCAGAATAATTTTGGTTTTACTCTGAACTTAACTTTAGAAAGAAAGGGTCAATGATGTAGGGATTGGCTTATTTCCTGGCCGGAGGGACTCAATCTTGTGAGATGCTTAGCACCTACCCAGCCCAGTTGATCTCCTAGGTGAGATGTGTGCTTCATGAAACTGCCAGAAATTTAGGGGATGTGCTGTACTCTTGCAGTTTCTTGTCCTGAAGTCAATGGGATCTTCTGGGTGTTCAGTGCTTTTTCAAATCAGGTTGCATCTTTAGATTTCTAAATAAGGATTATCAAAAGACCCTTGACTCCAGATCTGTTATTCCTTTTTTTTTTCCCCATCATTTCCTTTCCCCACTTTCTGGTGAGATCGGCCAATGGCAGCTGAACCATCACAGGACGAGAAATGTAAGGATCCGTCCAACCCTCGTACGACAGTGCCTCTCACTTCTGTTACTTCCTTGCTCTTTTATTTCACTTCTGATGTTTGCCCATGTACAGCAATCTTACTTGTCACTGCATGTTCACAAGAACACTCAGTGCGCTCCTTAAATTGCCCTTTCTTGGGGATCTAATTCTCAAATGCTAAAATAATAATTCTTGAGACTGTTTGTAGGTAGGACATCTTATAAACAGCGGTGCTGCTAATGTAGTGGATGGATATAGATTGATTAAAATCTACTTAATGTGCGCTGCTTCAACCATTTTCAGTCTGGAGAAGAGAAGGTTATGGGGAGACCTTCGAACCCCCTCCAGCACCTAAAGGGGTTTAAATGGGAGATAGGCAGGAACTCTTTCAGGGAGTGCAGTGATAGGACAAGGGGTAATGGTTTTATACTGAAAGAGAGGAGATTTAGATCAGATATTAGGGAGAAATTCTTTGCTGTGAGGGTGGTGAGACACTGGAGCAGGTTGCCCAGAGAAGCTGTGGCTGCCCCATCCCTGGAGGGGTTCAAGGCCAGGCTGGATGGGGCTTGGAGCAACCTGGTCTGGTGGGAGGTGTCCCTGCGCAGGGCAGGGCAGTTGGAACTGGATGGTCTTTAAGGTCCCTTCCAACCCAAAGCGTTCTGTGGTTCTGTGAAAGACTGGGTCATTTTTCCTTTGGCTTTGAATACTTGTATGTAGCTGAATAACATAAATGAGCGTCTTTTCCTTGCCACTAGGGTGTAAAATTCCACAAGTGAGAGCTGACTTTTGATGGTAAACCTGTGCCTCAGTATCAGTGGAGTCAGGAAATGCTGATTATCTGTGTGTGTGTGCGTGCGCGGGTCAGACATCCTTGTGTGTGCGCATCTGGTATTTGCGTGCCTAAATCAGGCTTGCCCAGTTCCACGTGCCTGACTTGGAAAATCTGCCCTGTAGTTATTAGAAGATGTCATACATTTTTCTGGCACGTTGCAAAACACAAGGGAATGATCTCTTTCCCCCCCAAGACGTGAGCGTGGCTGCACAGATGCGCTCCCGGGGTTAGCGTTCACCGAGGAGGAGAGCTTTATTTTCTTTGCGAGTGTTTGCCATTTGGGGAGGGAAGAGGGTTGAGAGCAGGTGTGAGAAATCAGGTGAGTTTTGGCTCCCTTTGCTACAGACAGGAGAAACAGATGGCTTAGGTCGCTGCTCGCTGAACATATGGAGCGAACACACTAGTCACCAGGCTAGAACCTCAGCTGCAGTAGCCAGTGCTTTCCGCTTGCCATTTAGCTGTGAATGCTTATTACAGATTTAGAGCATCGCGTCCTTTCTTTATCTTGTGCTCTTCTGAGATGCCCTTTTCCCCATTGGTTATCTTTCCTCCTCTATCTCAGACTCTCTTCGTAGCCACGGTCTCCTCCATTGTTTTGTTTCCCATTGAAATGGATGCTTAATAGTTGATTAGGAGTTGTGCTGCTGACAAAAAGGGAGGGTGCCTCAAGTTTGGATTCAGGTCTGCTTCTATGGCAAAAGGAGGAATAAAACCACCTTGTGAAATGAGAAGCATAATAAGCATACCCGCTAATATTTGGAGCTTAGGAGTGGGTACCAGATACAGATACTATACCAGAGTACAGTAGATAGGGTTGTAAATCTTGCTCTTTAAAATGAGATGAACTTTTAAACTAGTCAGCCCTGAGGAGAGGAGAAGAGTAAAAGGACTGAAGCTCGACGAGGCCCTGGGCAACTTGGTCTAGTTGGGGGTGTCCCTGCGACTGCGGGGAGGTCGGACTAGATGACCTTTGGAGGTCCCTTCCGGCCTGGAGGATTCTATGATTCTATGAAGACACGTATAAAACCAGTAGAAAAGTGACTTCAGCTGTGAACTCAAACTCATTGACTGAATTCTTTTGTAAGTCCCCATCTATAAAATCTAAGGATGTGATAGGATGTTGAGGCAGTTTGAGCTTCAGTTGAGGGTTCCTTGGCCCTCAGTACCAGTTACGGTAAATCAGTCTGACTGGACTCCGAACTGTACGTCTAGATGCTTGAGGGCACCCATTGGTGAAGAACCTTGGCTTGGTTGTTACTGGCCATTTCTCTGTTGGAACAGTGCCGCGACTGCTGTGTTGGTGCAAGGGATTGGGCGAGATGTTCTCCTGAGGTCCCCGCCTTCCTGCAGTCTTTAAATATTTGAAAGAGATGAGAAGAGAGTGGCCTCAGGCCATAGCGTAGCACTTCACGGGAGGCGTTTGGCCCTTGGGCCACATCCGCCTGTTTTTTTTTACTTAAAAAGGAAAACCCTAGCAAATCTGGCTATTAATGAAGGTCTTTAAAAGCGAATGAGGAAAAAGCTGGCGAGGAGATGGTAAAGCAGCGGAGGTTTCCAGCGCCGCTCTCCTCCAGTGGCAATAATTTTGGGAGTGTTTCCCATGGGGAAGGGCTGAGGAGGGCTCAGGAGCTGCTGGTTCTGTGGGTGCAGACCCAAACGTCTTCGGCTCCTCCGGTGTGGTGTGCTCCTGGAAGGGCTGGCTGGCGGGTACAGCTTTGTCTTTCCGACGGCTCGAGTGGCCCTCTGTACCGTGCACATATGCTGGAGACCTGATTTATAATTAAGAGCAGCTGGCCCTGCTGCTGTCCAAAATAATTTCCCCTCGTGAAGGATCAGTGGAGAAAATTGCAGACAGGTTTCAGCCTTTTGTGGAAGGAAAGAAGAGGAGCCCTCGTGCTGCTCACAGCTGGGGGAAGTTTATTGTTGGCCTGAAGAATCCAGAGCTGGGGATCTTCCATTTTAAGAGTCCCTCTTGTGCCGTAACTGTATGTATGTGGGGGAAAGTAGTTAAAGTTGCCTAAAAGCAGCTTATGGGGTTTCCCCATATAGCTTATTTAATGTGTGCTGGGGACCGTGTCTGCCCTAGTAGTCTTCAGAAATGAAAACAGCAGAAAGATGGTAAAGAAACTCTGATCAAACTAAAAGAACAACCGAGGCTTCCCCTACACCTGTATCCCCATTTCCCCAGATGTGCTTGGCGCTTCTCTGGTATGTCTGGCATTTTAATAACGTAGAGGGTTATTTGTATAGTGCCAAGGGAAGAAGATTTTCCATTAAATCTGATGTGGCTAAGTGGTCAATCTGATGTGACAACCTGGTCTGGTGGGAGGTGTCCCTGCCCAGAGCAGGGGGGTTGGAACTCAACGTTCTTTAAGGTCCCTTCCAACTCTAACCATTATAACTGACATTGGATGAGTCCACTCATAATCACAGAATGACATGGGATTGGAAGGACCTCTGGAGATCATCTAGTTCAACCCCCTGCCAAAGCAGGTCCACCCAGAGCAGGTTGCACAGGAATGCATCCAGGTGGGTTTTGAATGGCTCCAGAGACAGAGACTCCACCACCTCTCTGGGCAGCCTGTTCCAGGGCTCTGCCATCCTCAAAGTCAAGAAAATCCTCCTCATGTTTAGATGGAACTTATATTCACGTTTTGCCTGTTACTTCTTGTCACTGAGCACCACTGATAAAAAGACTGGCCCCATCCCCCTGACACCCACCCTTTAAATATTTATAATGTTGTTTTTTAGTAAGTGTCAGGGAAGTTAATCTGGAACAGGCACTAGAATGGGTTGCTTTTGCTGCCCCCTCCCTGGAGGTGTTCAAGGCCAGGCTGGATTGGACTTTGAGCAACCTGGTCTGGTGGGAGGTGTCCCTGCCCATGGCAGGGGGGTTGGAACTGGATGATCTTTAAGGTCCCTTCCAACCCAAACCATTCTATCATTCAATCTTGTATTATGATTTGTTTCCTCAAATATGTATTTTTAGAGTGAGTAAAGCAGTTAAATAGTGAGATATCCAGTTTGGATACTTTTTGCTAGTCCACTTGGAGCGGCTCCTGTTGTAGGGTTAGGTTCCTGAGGGATAGTGGAGTGCGAAGCTCTACCTTGCTAGTGCTCTGATGCTTTCCTGGTGGCACTTAAGACAAACCTTTCTTTTTCTGCCTTGCCCTCGTCTCTGAAGCAGCACAGGAGGCAGGGGAAGAGGATGTGGCAGGTAGGGTTGAGCTCTTTCAGGGAAAAAATCCTTCTCTAGGGTGATGAGAGGAGAAGAGCAGTGCTGGTGGGTGTTTCACTTCTTAACACCCTTACCCGTGCCTCCGTTGTGTGATTGGTGTGAACCCAGAGACCATGGTTTTTGGCCTCCTGTTTCTTTTCTTGTCTAACACAAGCTCTGCCGTGGGGTATATGAGCACAGGAGTGGCAGAGGGGAGCTCCCACTGCCATGGGGCTGGTTTCCTCTGGGGCTTCAGAAAGGCACTGACTCAGGGCCTGTGGTCTTCGGCGGCTGGGGGAGGATGAGAGGGAACATCGTGGGAGGGCAAATGCTTGAAAAGCCTTTGACCTCCTGAAGGAAGATAACAATAAGCTGGTTTTTAAGAGAAACCTTAGGGACATATTCATAGGGAGTAGGAGGAAGCATCGCTCTAATCAGCGATTCTGTGGAGCGTGTGTTTCTGTAATAGGAACTGCAGGTCTTTTGGAGGAAATGGAGGAGGAATATCTAATAGTCACTCTATGACTTGTCTCAGACAGCAGCCTTTCCTCTTCTTTGGAGAGTTTTTATGGTAAGTAAATACTATCGCAAGTAAGGTGTGATTGTTTAAGTCAACCAGATCTATCCTGTGACACCATCAAGGGTAGCGGAGTTGACCGACTTCTGCCTTGTGGCCTGAGCGTCCGCTCTCACCCACTCTGAAATAGGGTGCATGTACCAGAACACGCCAGAACACATCATAGAATCATAGGATGGTTTGGGTTGGAAGGAACCTTGAAGAAGTTTCTTTAAGGTTTCAACCTTCCGTTAATGGTGGAACCTTAAAATTTCAACCCCCCTGCCATGGGCAGGGACATCTTCCACCTGACCAAGTTGCTCAACACCCCATGTAGCCTGACCTTGAACACCTCCAGGGATCGGGCAGCCACAGTTTCTCTGGGCAACCTGTTCCAGTGTCTCACCACCCTCACAGGATGGAATCATCTGAACGAGGTAATTGTGTTTTCACAGTGACCTCAGTACACCTTTTCACCCGGAGTAAATTGTGTGTCTAAGTGAAGGGAATTTGATTACTCAACAGAGTTATCATAGAATCATAGAATGGTTAGAGTTGGAAGGGACCTCAAAGATCATTGAGTTCCAACCCCCCAACCATGGACAGGGACACCTCCCACCAGACCAGGTTGCTCCAAGCCCCATCCAGCCTGGCCTTGAACCCCTCCAGGGATGGGGCATCTACAGCTTCTCTGGGCAACCTGTTCCAGTGCCTCACCACCCTCACAGGAAAGGATTTCTTCCTGATATCCAATCTAAATCTCCCTTCTTCTAGTTTAAAACCATTACCCCTTGTCCTATCGCTACAATTCCTGACCAAGAGTCCCTCTCCAGCTCTCCTGAAGCTCCCTTCAGATACTGGAAGGGTTAAACCAATATATGTAGAGGTTTTTTTACACACACGCATATATGCATTTATTTGTTATTGTTGTTGTGTGTGCTGCTGATGCTATTTATTTGACCCCTGGCAGTGGCCAGAGCATGATGGTTGGTGGCCGACTCTGGTCTGCTGAATGCCGGGTGGAGGCCAAAAGCTTGGGCTGCGGCACAGCTCAAGTCACGCAATAAGGTTCTGCATTTACTGTAACGTGATTTATGCAGCCCTCAACGGTGTGTTTTAAGTTGGCTAAAAAAAACGACTGGATTCTGTCCTTTTTCTGGGCATTCAGCTCTGCCATATAAATATGCTATTCAGGTCTACTAAGTTTTTATAAAATGCTGTTTCTGCCAGAAGAGCTAACAGGGCTTATTCAGCAGTGACACTTCAATAGCAAAAATGTTTTTTGAATGATTTTAGCCTGTTTGTTTTTCTCTCCTGCTGTGATCCTAAATATTTTTACAAAACTCAGTTTGAGAGCCTAAAGCTCCCTTCCAACCTAGACACTTCTATGATTCTATGATTCACTTGGAAGGGCTTAGAAAAGGCAAATTAAGAGGTAAGTTTGATATTCAATGACATAGTCTGTTTTCATTAACATGAAAGTTATGAAAGTTCTCCCTCTCTGCTCTGTGCTCATGAGACCCCACCTGGAGTACCGTGTCCAGCTCTGGAGTCCTCAACAGAGAAAGGACATGGACCTGTTGGAATGGGTCCAGCAGAGGGCCATGAAGATGCTCAGAGGGCTAGAGCACCTCTCCTATGAAGACAGGCTGAGGGAGCTGGGGCNCCCTGCCCATGGCAGGGGGGTTGGAACTTTAAGATCTCTTCCAACTCTAAGCATTCTATGATTCTGTGATTCTACAGTGTGTGTATGGCCGTGTTGCTATTGAAAGCACACCTTCACAAATACTGCTACAAAGCTCAATTCCTCAATCCAGTTTAAAAAACCAATGAGTTCTTTCAGGTGGCTGCCCAGGAGGCAGCAGTTTGTCCACTGGTTACATGCTGCTGTACTGTGGAGCTAATGGCATTACGAGAAGGAGCGTTTTTTCAGCTTGCAGATCTGATGGAAAATACCAGATTTGTCAATAATTGAATTCTGAAACAAGCAGGCCAATTACCAGGACGCTGTAGCTTTTGTTCCTGTGATGGGCAGGCAGCCGTCCTTGCTTGTACCTGTCCCTTCCGATTCTTATTATGCATCCTTCAAGCTCCTCTTTATTTTTCCCATTTTCATAACAACTGCATTGTGATGTGACATATCTTTTCCAGATATTTTGCTTGAATAAATAAGTAGGATATTAAATTCAACTAGGGTATTAGATTATAAATTAGTTCTGTAACAGGCGTCATAATGTTATTTAGATTTTTCAGTTTACACAGACCTTGTAGCAACTCCCAAGAGCTACGCGACAGAATTAGGGGAAGATGTGAGTTGATGTAAGAAAATTGGTTTTGGTAATATGCTGATGTCAGTAGAGTTTTGCTGTGTGGAAAGATATTTAAATTAACGTTTTTACTTACTCCATTGTACAAACTAAAGATTGGTAATGATTTCAAATTACTGATGTGTTGGCGTTTGGACTGTGCAAACATAACCATAAATGTCTTTTCCCTAGTAGGGTGATATTTATATCATGAGTTTGTGTACGAGTTTTATTTTTTAACACACAGAGTAACGTGTTCCATTCTCCTCTGTAACATAAGCATTTCACGTTAGGAGAACGAAAGTGTTTAAGAGTGTTTTTAGATGGAACCCCCTTTCCCCCCCCCCTTGCCTCTTTTTCTCCCTCCTTTCCTGTTTTCCCACACC
>VZRU01020261.1:80777-114602 GCA_013398155.1 Pedionomus torquatus | reverse complement strand
CCCCCTTTCCCCCCCCCCAACCCGGGCTGGCTAACAGGTACAGAGCTCCCTGTGTCAAGGAGGAAAGCACAGACTTAAGAGTGCCGGGCTTGAATAATTGTATCATGATTAGCAAACCCAGTGACACCGTCTCGGTGAGAGAGATGTGAAAACATGCACATTTATAAGTACATTTATTAGTCAGATGGATGGTAATGGTAACCTGAAGAGAGAGCTTCTAAGTTAAAAGATTTATAGCTGCTTACACAGGTATTCTGTAAATATGGGAATCCATACCCACTGTGATGTTTTATATATTCAGCGCAAGAGGAAAGGTGAAAAATAGCTGCGAAAGGAAGTAGGTGTCCTCCTGAGCTGTTTTCTGGGATGATGGACAGCAGTGTTGGTAGGGGTCTTAATTAAAATCAAACCAAACAAAACCCCACCCCGGTTGCTTTTAATAATGAGGAATATCAGAGTAAGGAAACAGATTATCTCCTTCTCCAGAGAAAATCGGCAGATGGAGAAAATGCATGTGCAGGTATCAGCAAGATTGTCTTGAAACCCCCCTCTGCTGCCTGTCACCGAGGTGCTATTTCACCATCTTCCTTCAGGGCTGTGGGGAAGCAATTCAGGGCTAGAGGTGGATTTTGGTGCCCCTTCTCCTTTTGCCTCCTCCCAACCCCTGCTACGACAGCCCTCGGGGGAAGGCCATGGGAGGTAATGGAGCTACGCATCTTTTTTTCTTTTTTATGTCCCCAGCTGCAGTTATGCATTACCTTCTGTAGCCTTGGGAACTACCAACACCAGCTTACTGCATCTCCAAACTGGGCATCTGGTGCCAAGTGGCAATTTATACAGAACTGGTCTAAACTGGGAGTAATTCTGGTGTGAAAGAACTTAGGAAGTTTTGAAGTAGGAATGAGAGAAGGCTCGGGCATGACATTTTACTGCACAGGTCCTTCATGTTTCATCTCCCCTCTGCACAGAAATATGAATGTGTGATGTTATGGATTCTTACAGGGACCTCAGGCTGTGGGATCTTCTTCCTACAGCTCTTATCTTGCCTTTGGAGGTTGATCTGCCTTCACAAGGAACCAGTTGCCCTCTGATTAGCTGACCACAGTGATTTTATAGATGAATGTAAAAGCTTAGCTGCAGCTCACGTATGGTACATGTGGTCTTTCTTTGCTTTGGGATCTGCTTAAATGTACTCTATACACATACGCTAATAGTGAGGTTAATGGGTGCCTGCCAGCTACGAGATCTTTAGGGACCAGGCTCCTTATTTAAGTGCCCTAAATCACAGAATCACAGAATGCTATAGGGTTGGAAGGGACCTCTGGAGATTATCACCTGCCAAAGCAAGTCCACCCACAGCAGGTTGCACAGGAATGTGTCCAGGTGGGTTTTGAATGTCTCCAGAGATGGAGACTCCACCACTTCTCTGAGCAGCCTGTTCTAGGGCTCTGTCATCCTCACAGGAAAGTTCTTCCTCCTGTTTAGATGGAACTTCTTATGTCCAAGTTTGTGCCCATTTCCTCTTGTCCTGTCCCTGGGCACCACTGAAAAAGGACTGGCCCCTTCCTCCTGACACCCACCCTTTAAGTATTTACAGGTGTTGATCAGATCCCCCCTCAGTCTTCTCTTCTCCAGACTAAAAAGAAGACCCAAGTCCCTCAGCCCTTCCTCATAAGAGACATGCTCCAGGCCTCTAATCATCTTTGTGGTCCTCAGGATTTAGGAGCAAAAAATGAGTTTGAAAAAATAATAAGTAAAATTCCAGGGGCATATCCTAATGCTGCACAGAAGTTGATAATGCAGGCATGCTCCCACCTAGTGTTTCTGTGCAAGCTCATGAGTCTGGGCATGATTCTATATGCAAAACATGTCTGGAGCCCATATTCCTTGTCGCATCACGGACATGCCATGTACATCCACTCTTTAGAATGCGATTTGTCATCTAAATGTAGCTGGTGTTAGAGTCTGAATGTCTCGTTACTGTGAAACATTCTGCTGCTTTTAAAACAACTTGAACAAAGAGAGCACTTCATACCGCGCCTTGATGTGTGTCTTTATTGAAAAAGCTCCTCTCCATTGCCGAGGCACTGAAGCATTTGCATTAAGTGATACAGGAGATGCCATAGCAATTTCACGAGAATTACCCTTTGCAATGAATGTTAGATTAAACACCTAAGTAAAATCCCTTGAAAGTGGCCAGAAGATAAATTAGAGCAGAGCTGTACCCTGGTACAATTAAATTATGTTCCTTCTTTTAAAGATTGTTTTTAATTGATTTGGTGCATACTCTTTAGTTAGTTAATAAGGAGTGTTGTACCTGTGGCTGTGTGATCGCTCATGTGAGTTAGATTTACAGCACTAAGAAACACCCTTTATCAAAGAAAACAATTTCATAAAGGGGGCTGTCCCCTCTCCCTGCTCTGTTGCTGATAATGTGTCTGGTCGGTTTTCTGATTAGTGCTCCAGCCTTGCACTAATATTGAAGATGTTCTTTAGCAGATAAATGTAGGGTTATCACATCATTTTAGCAACCTAATTTGTTCCTTGCTCACACACAACAGCAGCTGTCGTGTCTCAAACCCTTCTTCTCCATTAGGGCTTCTACAACACTGCAGAAGTGAAGGTAGGAGGGAGATGAGCATTGGAGAAGAGGACAAAGACACAGGATACAAAAATGTGGAGGACAGGGTGGCAAGTAGCTGGAAATTTTGCCAAAACAGAACTTCTTTCTCTCTTACTTCTGAGGAAGCTTGAATCTAAATGGTTCTTGTAACTCCCAGCGTAGCTGATAGGAATTACAGATCTGCAATACCCATCCATATTGGACATAAATGTCATCGTTTGAAGGTTATGCCAGGTGTTATTTTTTAACTTTGGACCAATTTCCCTTTCATTTCTCACTTGTTAAAGTTTTACCAAACCTACACCTACACTGTAATCTAAGATAATTTTCAGAGCCTTGTACCTGAAGTTAGACACCTGTATTTGGAAATGTCGTGATGACCATCAGAGAGAAGAAGATCTTTCCTTCGCAAGGGACACACATATGAATGGAATGAAGTACGGAACCTGGGAAGAGAGAAAGGGCCTGAGGTGTCATTGCTCACAGAAGTCCTGCCACAGGAGAAGGCCTGCCAGAAGCCAGATGCAGCCCCAGGCCGACATGGTGGAGAGCCCCTTTCAATTTGTTTTCTCCACCAAAGTCCTAATTAAGAGGTCACAGTGGTGAGAAGGAGTCCTTAAGGTTGCTGTGATTACTCATTGTGATGACTAATTTTCCTGATAAGCTTCTGGGCTCTAAGGTTAATGGCCCGTCCTGCAAGGAGAGGATTCCTCTTTGGGGAAACCTTCTTAAAGGTTTTCTCTTCTCAGCCCTGTTTGGACAGCTGTGTCTGTGAACATTGCCTCAAATCCCCACTAGGGCTCAACGAGGACATGTTTCTGTCTTCATTCCCTCTTGGTTTAAAAAAAGCCAAAAGAATCCTTAGAGTTACACACTTTTTTAAAAAAAATTCAGATAATGATCTCAACCTCTAAAATGAGAATCTAAATGAAAAAAAAAAAAAATAAAAATCCACCTAACAATTATATAGCTAATGTTTGCATAATTTTAATTATCACACATTGCAATTATTTCTAATTCATTTCAGTATACAAATCACTATTTTATATATGGCATGTTGTTAATGTTTACTACTATAATTACTAATTTGCAATATAAGGCAGCAATTTTATAGTTATTCAGTTATGTATAATTATTATGTCAAATAGGAGATGGCAATTAACACTGAAATGTATTAGAAATGAGTGTACTAAAATCAGCCCAAGAATATTTGACACGTACTTGTCACAGAGTGGAAGATGGACTGCATTTTTCCCACTCTTTTCCCCTAACCTCGCTTTTAGACAATGTATTTGTGTGAGATCCCAAAGGATTTAATCCTGCAGAAATTCCTGTTTCACCATTGCGTTGACCCAAGAGTTTGAGCTAGAACTAACGAGCAAAACCCAGGGAGTTCTCTGTAGCTAAATCTTGCGAGTGAGGCTTCGGGGTTTAGGTGCCTTGTTCTACATAAGCATTTCAGAATGTCAGCAGCTTCAGTGGCTGCTTAAAAAGGAGATGTTTAAGTGCTGCTGCTGCTGCCCATAGTTCAAGTCCTTTAAAAGAGATGTTCATAGAGAGCTTGGAGCTGTGACGCTGGCAGTACCTTAGCAGGAAGGTGCCAAAGGAGCCGTGAGCCTGGTGGAGATGGGTGGCTGGGGAGGTCCTCCCCTCAGGTGATGGCAGAAAAAATCAGGGTGATGAAGAGGAGGGTCACCATGGTGGGTGACCTACAGCACAGCTCATACGTTCCTCTGAGACCATCCAAGGCACAAAGTACCACATGTTGCATCATCAAAACAACCCTGGTGGTACTGTTGTTTGAAAATTGCAGCAGGAGGTGGGAAAGCTTGAGGTCTGGATCATCTTCCAGAAAGAGGGAATTGGGGCAGTATCTCCTGT
The DNA here is from genome assembly GCA_013398155.1 of Pedionomus torquatus. Lineage (NCBI taxonomy): Eukaryota > Metazoa > Chordata > Aves > Charadriiformes > Pedionomidae > Pedionomus > Pedionomus torquatus. The sequence continues at coordinate 110,098 of VZRU01020261.1, read as the reverse complement.
CCCATGGGAACAAACCTAATGCAGACTCCAGTCAGAAGCTGCCTTGACTTCATTTGCTGAAGCTGGGTCACCATGTCTGTCAAGAGTTGGGAACCAGGAAGAAGTGGGTGTCTGAGGAGTTGTGGCACTTGTGGGATGGGAGAGACTTGACTTAGTCTCTTGAGCCTTGAACCCCTCCAGGGATGGGGCAGCCACAGCTTCTCTGGGCAACCTGTTCCAGCGCCTCACCACCCTCACAGCAAAGAATTTCTTTTTAGTATTTAATTCAAATCTTCCCTCTTTCAGTTTAAAACTCTTCCCTCTTGTCCTATGGCTCCACTCCCTGATAGAGTCTGACCTCATTTCTCCCGTAGCCCCCCCATTAGGTACTGGAAGAGGCTCTAAGGTCTATCCAGAGCTTCTCTTCTCCAGGCTGAACAACCCCAGCTCTTTAAGCCTGTCTTCATAGGAGAGGTGCTCCAGCCCTCTGAGCATCTAGGGAATAATTAAAGAGGGGAAAAAATCCTTATTCAGAGAATCTAAATTAGTGCTGTCACTTAAACAAACTTTATTTGTGGCAAAATAGTTCTCTATGACAATTCCTTTTATTTTTTTTTTTCCTGGGGATTTAAAATCTGGGCAGTTCTAAGCCCCGCTAAGCAAAATTCATGGCTGTACATCTTAATAAAGCAAAGAAGGGCCCGTGGTGTGTCAAACAAATCCACCTCCTCCCCCAGTTCAGGCGTGAGGCTGCTCTCACGGCGGGTGGCAGGGGGGATCCAAACAGGGCCCTGGGTGTTTTAACAGAACGGTATTTACTTATATCAGTCCTTTCGCCTGGTTTAAAATTGATCCCCTTAGAAAAGTTAAATATCACCTCTGTTTGTAGATTGCTAGACAGCTATTAAGATAATGCTTTTATAAATACAGATGGTGCCCTTATCAAAATTACATGGCAGTAAATAGATGCCAGTAGAAATAATATGACACTTTGATTAGCTAATAAAAAGAAGCGCAAATAGAATGGGGATGCTAAGTTGCTCTGACAGTTTTCATACTGTCTTATTTATTGCTTATTTAGCTTTGATAAGTTTCTATTACAGCCTTTGCTTCTTAAGCAATTCCTTTGAACTTTTAATTTTTAAACAGTAATCTGTATTTTATCGACTTGGGTGGCAAATCCTCATTGTCAATAAGCTCTTCATCATGCTAGTAAATGTTATCATTCTTTTTAAGAGTAAATTGATAGGCCAAATTGCATGCTGTAAGTCGTGGAGATAACAGCGGCAAAGAGCGCCAATTAATATGTTACATGAAAATTATTGATGAGAGCAAATTATGGCTGGAAATTTGGCAAGCAATATCGGTTTGCCAATGTAGCGGCTCATTATGCCATGGGAGAGACAGTAAAAGTCTGGTGGAAAAGTACGTGGAAAATCGTACAGGAGGGCTGTTAGGCTTTGGGGATGGACTTACACAGACGTCCAGGTACTTAGGGGGAGAGTCTCAGTTGTTCAAAAGTGGTGTAACTCCATTGGCTTCAGGGGGGATTGAGACACAGTCTGGTCTCTTTGGTGCAGTTGTTCTTGGGATCGTTAATCATTAGTGATAATCAAGAAGCAAAGAAAGCAAGTGAGAAGAGTACAAATAGTATGTGAGTCATGAATGTGGTCCCACTAGTGTAATGCTGACCATTATTTCTGCCTTTTTGGTACCTAACAAAATTTGACATATTTAACTTGAAAGCAGAAAATCATTATAAGTTGTCACAGGGGTTTTAAAATCTTAGAAACTTCTGGCTGGCCCTGCTTTTACAGAGAATACAAGGTTCAGTTTTGGTTTTTGATGCAATTTGTTACTAATAACAGTCCTGTGGCGTAGCAGTGCTCATAGTAAATGAGATGAGCTTAGATCTCCTCTTCTACAGAGGTCTCCAGGGATCTCCTCTTCTAGAAAGGTCTCCAGGGACACCTTCCACCAGACCAGGTCACTCAAAGCCCCATCCAGCCTGGTCTTGAGTCCCTCCAGGGATGGGGCAGGTACAGCTTCTCTGGGCAACCTGTTCCAGTGCCTCACCACCCTCACAGCAAAGAATTTCTTCCTGAGATCTAATCTAAACCTCCCCTCTTACTTTCTGTCTTTACAGGCTCTGCCTACTGCCAGGGCTGGGCTTTTGGGAGTGAAAATGTATCTTCTCACATTTAGAGAGTTGGCATGAGGACGTGTAACCTGTCTAAAGACTGTGGGCTCCATGGGAAGTTCCATCCTCACTGGGAAATGTCAGTGGAAAAGGCAAAGGCATCTTTTAGATGATTTCTCTGAGACCCCTTGCCATCAGGGCTCCTTGGGAAGGGGTTTGGTTTGGGGTTAGGAGAACATCTTACCCCTGATTGCAAGTAGCTCCTTGTCAGAGAGCGGGTGGGATGCACCTACTTTCCATGTCTTGTTGCCAGATGGAAAAACTCCTTTTGGATGTCCAGGCCCCGGCTGTGCGGGGCTAATGGAATCATGTTGCTGTTCGTGCTTTCACCTTTTGTTATAAAAATTTGAAAACCTATTTTCCAAATAAATAAATTTAAGAAATCCCAAACCATAACAACCCACCCCTTCAGATTTCACATCTTTATGGCTATATTGTCAACTTGATGCATGAGGGTTTTAGCTGTGCAAATCCCTTTAATGCAAGTGGGAGTTGTACAGCTAAAGATTTACGCATTGACTTTGGAATAATATTCCTTCATCTCTTTTTTTTTTTTTTTTTCTTCTTTTTTTTCCTCTTTTTCTCCTTTCTCCCTATTGATTCCTTCCCCAGATTTCCCCTTTTGCTCTTTAATGAAAACCACAGGCTAATTCAGCGCTTCTCTTGCTGTAGTGAGAGGCAGGCACCGGGATCCATTCCTACTCACTGAACAGACCTAAGTCCAAGGGAGTAATACGTGAAGGTAGTGATAATATGTGATTATTAAAGCAATATTGAAAATCCTTTATCTCAGCAATTCCCAACCCCGCCCCTGGAAAAGCAGTGTGAAATAGTCAATCCTGCAGGACCCCATCCCAGTGAAAAACCTTCTTTTTTTAAAAAAAACAGGGTGGGTTTTTGTTTTTTTCAGGATGACTGTGTCAGCCTTTCTGGCTAAAACTTCCTTCACTGCTTATAAGTGATGTGGTTGACACAAACAGATGTACATAAATCTAGCATTTCAAGGAAGATCGTGCCATATCCTATCTATATGACAGGGCAGAATTTGAACAGTCTTGTGCAAGCCTGTGGGCATAATGCAAATTCCCTGGGCTGGAGAGACTTGCTTTTGCTCCAGTATTTCAATTGGTTGTCACCTCATTTAAAAAAAAAAGAAAAAAAAGAAGGGCTCCCTCTACACTGCTGGGTTATAGAGGGTTTCCTTCTTTTTATTGGGAGGGGATGATTGACCTTAACATAGCACCATTTGGGACTGTGAAGAATAAAAACTGCTTTGTCCCCAGTTTATAATAGAAAGTGCATTCTCTCCGTTCGTTGTCTTTCGTCTAGAGAATTTGCATTGCTGCCCGGTGTACAACTTGGGAACAGTTTATTGTCCGTGTAGCAGGAGATGCAGGTAGGTGGTGTTCTTTTATAATCCAAGGGATAAGGCAGGAATTGTGGTCCTTCTGGCCGGGATGATAATCCTCCTCCACAGCCCCCATCCCTGCTGGAGAGAAGAGCGCGAGTGTGGCCCAGGTGGAATTCACGGTACCTTAAGGAGGGCATTTTGCCAAAATGTTTTGTCTACGGAACGGCAGAGATTAAAGCCCTTCTAGCTCTGATTGGATTACCATGGACCAGAAGCACTTTAATCTCTACCACTGTGGCTTTGGGGGAAGCCAGTGATTGAGACGTGTGGCGGGACCAGGCTGAAGAAGCGGATGACTGCGCTTAGCTCTTTAATCTTCTAGTCCTGTGGCCGTAGTAGAAAAATATTTAACTGTTGCAGCAGAAAGAGAGAAATAGGTGGGGAGTAGTTCCTTTACCTTTTTACTGTGTGAATTAAATACAAATTGCACTCTCCAGTGGAAGCATCCTCTGTGTGATAGCTCAGCTCCGAGCCGCCTGAGCCCCTGCTCAAAACACAATATTGGGTAAGCTGGTGGTTGAGATTACTGTAAGAACATAATAGCCAATACTGCAAATCAAAGGTCTCTATAACCGAGTACCATGTCTCAGACCAGCAGCAGATGCCAGTGGAAGGGTATTAAGACACAGTATATTTAAAGTGACTTTTTTCCCCCCCAAGGCTGACAATACTTAGTATTTTCTGGACACTTCTTGAATAATTTATATTTAAGTGATGTATTTTGTGCGTAAGACTGGCTGCGAACAGCTGTTCAAGAGTGATTCCAGGTAAAGGAATGCTCTTTTGGAGAAGGGAGGAACACAGAAGCACGACATACTAAAATCCAACTTTGGATGATATGCAGGTCAGTAAAGGGATAGCAGTAACAGTGGAAAGTAAATGGGGATCTGAGCAATTTCTCTTGCTCAAGTCTCAGTCAAGAAAGGACACATTTAGTAAAGAAAACAAGATGCGGATGAGGTGGTGAAAATTGTCATGAGAGATGTGAAATATCCATTTAGTGCCTGGCCTAGAGCACGCTGTCTGAGCAGTGGGATGCAGGATGCTGCGGGAACAAAAAGGTGTCCTTCTGGCTTACACAAAGGTCCCCCACAGAACCTCAGCTGTGTGTGCCCACCTGAGTTATTGTGGTGTTTCTATGACAGAGTATTCCCACTTCCCCAGAGAGAAGTTGGAAGATGCTGCAAGACTGATGCAGTCTCCAAAACCTGCCAGTAGTGTTGGGTATTTATTAATCAGCAAGTGGATCCACATAAAGAAAGAACTGTCCAGCCTGCAACTTCTTGAGCTTCAGTGAGAGCAAAAGCCTCACCTCACTTACCCAGCTTTGGCTGGGCTGGCAGGGCTGGAGGGGAAGCTTGGGAATGGGGCTTTGAGCAACCTGGGCTAATGGGATGGATGGATGGTCTTTAAGGTCCATAAATACTTAAAGGGTGGATGTCAGAAGGATGGGGCCAGTCTTTTTTCAGTGATGCCCAGTGACTAGACAAGAGGAAACAGGTACAAACTTGAACATCGGAAGTTCCATCTAAACATGAGGAGGAACTTCTTTGACTTTGAGGGTGGCAGAGCCCTGGGATTGGGGGTTGGACTACATGATCTTCAGAGGTCTCTTCCAACTACATATCATTCTGTGATTCTATGTCCTTTCCAACCCAAACCTTTCTGTGATTCTGTGAGTCACCCGTATTGGTAATGGGAGTGGAATTCCATCTGCAAGGCTGAGATGGCTCTGCTCAGACAGGCAGGGAAGACATGGGGCTGTTAGCTTCAGCGGAGATTAGGTCACCAGAAATACACAGCTCCCTAAAATGGAACAAGTCTTAATTCCCATTTTCATTTAGCTTTAGGAGTCTGGTCCTTCAGTGCACTGGCTGCATAGAATCATAGAATGGTTTGGGTTGGAAAGGACCTTAAAGATCTTTGAGTTCCAACCCCCCTGCCATAGGCAGGGACACCTCCCACCAGACCAGGCATGTTCAGCCTTTGTAAAACTCTGGACAACTTCAATAGGAAGCGTGTCTGATGCCATGTAGACATCTTTAATTTTTAAATGATCCTTCAGACTAGGAGGGTAAAGCTGTGTAATCCTTATGTTTTATATGCTATTGTTGCCAGCCTTTGGTGGTGAGAAGCTAAATATTTTTGTCATTTTAGTTAGTTTATATATGCTGTTCTTTGTTTGCTGGCAAAGTGAAATGTTTGATGTGTCCCACCCCTGATGTCTGCATTTGGATGCAGGATGAAGTGAAATGAACCCTATAAGCCAAACACTGAGTTCCTTTCCGTGCTTTTATTAGCTTTTACTTGGCAAATTCTAGGGGCTTTTGTGTGGAGAACACAGCATTGTAAAAACGGTGGATGTTTATGAAAAAGGCACAGCATAACTTAATAAATACCGTATACATGTGAGGAGAATGGATGCTCTTTCGCTAAGTACAGAAGCTACATATGGTGCTGATAGCAAGTGCCATATGTTTGCAGAAGAGGCTGCATTTGTACAGTGCCTTTTCCTGAGACCTACTAATCTGTGAAAAATAACAATTCTGTTTAATGCTGCTGTTGGTGGCCTTTTGGTTTTCTCTCTTTTTACGCCTGTGAAATGTACCCAGTCGGAAGGGACATGCATGCATAGGTCTGCGCTCCTCTTCAAGGCCACTTAATCATAACAGTGCCCATCTGGAAGATCTAAAATGCCCCTTACCCTCAATCATGGTGCTGCAAAATTACCCTGCCTTTTATGTTGCTGTTCCTGGTGCTCCAAATCCCGAGTGCTGAGCTCCCCAATGACACAGCTTCCAAAGGGAAGTTCTCATCCATCACCAGTGTCACCTGTGGCTTGCTGGCAACGATGCTCTCCTAGGAGACATATGCTTGAATCTGGGCTCGCAGTCTGGGAAGAGGCTTGGATCCAGGTGTCCCACCTTTCTGTTGCCATAACCACCAGTGTGTGGCGTAACAGCTACTGACAGCATCTCCTCTGCTTGATGATCCCATACAGAGCTGCTGCTGCTGTTGCTTTCAGGAAACAGCAGTAGGTGTTTGTGCCCAGGAGAGGGTTCTGGGCTGTGGATGGAGAAAACCACCTGATGCCTTGTCTCAGGGAATTTTGGAAGGAGATAAGACTTTGAATATACTCAGCAGTAAGCTGTCCTCTTTGGCTACGTGCCCGTGTGCTCAGGATGAGTCTTCTGAGGTTTCTCACGCTCCAGTGCCCTCCTGAGTTGACTTCTCTGCACCCTTGGGTCTTATGTGTCTACCTCTGTGTTCCAGATTCCCTTCTGGGACCAACTTTCTAAAAATGTGCGCCTTGCAATGCCTAACTCCAGGTGTCCAAGCCCTTTATGGGATCCAACTTGCAGCTTAAACCTGCTTAGTTTGAGATCCGATTAGATAGCAGCCATACCTCCTATGGTTGCTGCTTCCAGGAATATCCCTTGCTTTTTAATCTGAAGGCTTTTGGATTAACTAGATCTCTCTCCGAATGTACCAGGCATAAATGTACCCCGCACAGCTGCTGGCAATTCTTGGCATTTTGAAGTTATTATTTGTATTTTTGCGTTGAAGAAAAGCGTTTGGAAACGGTCGTGTAAGTAATTCAGTTGGGCAGGCGTTTTAGCAGTAGGCAGCAGAGAGTTAATTCAGAGTGTTGTCAGAGGCTTTCAGCTTTGAGCACGTTCCGGATTCGGAAGACAGCCATATAGAAAAGAATGTTATGTTAATGTGACAGCAATCACGGGCACTGCTATTGAAAACTCACTGTTGCTCTCCCCTCCAAAATTAACATCATAACCTTATGTCAGTGACTCACTATTATCCTAATACCTGTTTTTGGATTCTGTCCAGTCCCATTAGATATCCCCGTGTTGATTGCTCTGTTACTGGTGAATGTTAATTGCCTCCAATCTCAGCGGAGTTCAAAAGCTCGGGGAAAAAAAAGTACTGACTGGTGAAGCTGCTAGTTTTATTAACAGGCGAGTAAATAATAAATCTGTTCGGAGATTTGTGTGAAGTGCCTGAGACATCCCTGCCAAACAGCTGATCTCGCATCCTTCTTTGCATGGCTATCACCTGTTAGTTAATGAGATGGCAGAGTAAAGCCGTCCCGGCTCTCAACACTGACATGGTATCAGTAGCGCCTGCCCACTGTGGACTTTGAAGAGGTCATCAGGCTCCGTGTCCATCCTGCTGGGATGCTCCTCTGCTTGACATTAAATGATGCCCCTTATTGCCTTTTAAGATGCTCTTTAGAGCCAGTGGGACTGTTTCGTTGAAATGATGATGTCAAAATATGGTTATAGCAAGGCTTGTCACGTGTCTTTTAATATTTTTTCCTCCTCCTGGTAATGCGTATTTATGATCCTTTTTAATAGAGAAATTGCTTTTTTGCTTTGCTTTAGAGGAGAACTGAGATCTTTATTACTTGCCTGCTTTTTTCCCTGCTTGTTTTAATTACAGACTTTTAAACAAAATCCCTGCATGCTCCCCCTTTTTCACACCAGAAACCTCTAAGTGGAAAATCCCCAGTATAATCCCATTGTGGGTTTGCTTCTTGTAGCGTATTTTCTGGTTTACGTACTACTTCTAGTAGTTTTTAGTTTGTGAAAACGTTGGTAGTACTCAAGGAGCTGAAATAAGTGATGTGAAGAATCTACTGTAATCACATCCTGCAGAATAATTACATATTTTATATCACTGGTTTTCAGTCGGTAGATAATACTTAATCTCCTAGTAGAGATCTGTAATGACTCATTTTAGACACTGACCCTCTAACTTCATTTCGGGAATAAAATATTTCTTAATCCAGTAATGTCTGCCTATACCGTCGTGTCATGTAGATAAAGAAAAGCAACTCTGGGCCCCCGCTGCTGGATTGCTTAACAAAAATAAATGTCAGCAGGTGAATTGCTTGCCGAATGCTGGGCTGAAGTCAAATGGGAGCAGAACGTCTGCTACGGCTGTCTAAAATCTGCATTACGAGCAGGTGAAGTTGCTATTTTTGTTATTTGAAAGGAGCATTGGGCCAATATAATGAAAAGCGTCCCCAATCTTAACTCGAATTACATTGATCTGATAGGCAGAGTGTGTCCAGATTAACAGGGTTGGGGGTTTTTTTAAGCAGTGGAAAAGTGATTTCGATAAACCGGGCCAGTAGTGAAAACATGAACAGAAACCAGGAATTTCATGTTGAGACTTAGTCCAGAGAAACCAAACCTGAACAAAGAAGGTGGCAGAGAGAAGCAGAACAAACAACAGCATTTTTCTTTTTGGGGAAATGAGTTTGGTAGGCAAGTGGTGCTTGTTATTATTAAAATACTTGTGAGCATTTGAACCTTGTCCAGGTTTTCACCAGGTGTAATGGGAAATACACCTAGGAAAAGAGCACAGAGCCAAAGACTGCGTGTTTGGGAGGTCTCTGAAGTAAAGATGGTGGGTGATTAAAGTAAGCTTCTTTAGCCATGCTGAAGCCCAGAAGGAGCTGCCAGGATTTCGGAGCGTTAAGGATGTCCCATTCCTTTCCATTCTGAAAATGCTTGTGATCTTCTGTAGCTGGTCAGGGTGAAGATGTGCTTTTCTTCCCAAGCCTTGTTTCCTTGCATCCCTCTGCTTCTGATCACGTTTATGAAGAATTTCAGCAAAAAGAAGGACTCTGCATGTTATACTTTCATACACGATTTTACATTTCCTTTTACATTTTTAGAGTCCACAGTAATACAGACCGTATGCTACAGCCCCCCCCCCCTCCAAAAGAGAATGAATAAAAGGTTATTTACTGTTTAGTTTACCTACTTAAGTATTTTGCTTTGTCTATGTATAAATGCATTCATGTTTATTATTAAAACATATTTCTGTAGTTTTCCTGTAGCTCTGAAGCCCGTGCTTGCCCCTTGAAGTTAGAAGAGTTTTATTTCTGTAAGTGGTACAGAGTGGGGCTGCCAGTGATTGCTGTAGGTTTTGTGCCACAGTTTTACTTCCCATTTTCCCTCCGGGATCCGAACAGCCCCGACACCTCTGTCTTTTCCCTGCTGGAACAAATTTCCCATTTTCTGCCAGGGCTGTGCTAGGCCAGAGGAGAAAACTGGGTGTCTCCGTGCGTGCAGCAGGGAAGGTGACAAGGTCTTACTGCCCCATCATCTCTGCTGGTAGGTGTTCACTCAAGCCATGGAGCAGAAAAAACCTGCCCCAGGCTAAAAGAAAGGTCATTTTGTGCTACTCAACTGCCATGAGGACATGGATGTGTAGCACCAGTTTGTTCAGCATGGGCTGACCTGCTGGAGAGCAGCTCTGTGGAAAAGGACCTGGGAGTCCTGGTGGACAACAGGATGACCGTGAGCCAGCAATGTGTCCTGGTGGCTAAGAAGGCCAATGGCATCCTGGGGTGCATCAGGAAGAGTGTGACCAGCAGGTGGAGGGAGAGCATCTCCCCCCTTCTGCTCTGCACTGGTGAGGCCCCATCTGGAGTCTTGTGGCCAGTTCTGGGCTCCCCAGTTCAAGAAGGACAGGGAACTGCTGGAGAGAGCACAGCAAAGGACCACAAACATTATTAGGGGCCTGGAGCATCTCTCTTACGAGGAAAGGGTGAGGGACTTGAGTCTTTTTAGTCTGGAGAAGTGAAGGATGAGGAGGAATCTGATCAACACCTATAAATACCTAAAGGGTGGGTGTGAGGAGGATGGGGACAGTCTTTTTCCAGAGGTGCCCACTGACAGGACAAGAAGAAATGGTACAAACTTGAACATAAAAAGTTCCATCTAAACATGAGGAAGAACTTCTCCACTCTGAGGGTGGCAGAGCCCTGCAAGAGGCTGTCCAGAGAGGTGGTGGAGTCTCCATCTCTGAAGACATTGAAAACCCACTTGGACATGTTCCTGAGCAGCCTGCTGTGGGTAGACCTGCTTTGGCCAGGGGGTTTGGACTAGATGATTTCCAGAAGTCCCTTCCAACCCCGTATCATTCTGTCATTCTGCTGAGCACAGGCACTCTGCAGCACTGTTAAATGCTTGACTCGGCTCTAAAAATGAAACAAAAAACCCAGGTGCAGTAGTTGCGTGTGGTTCAAGTTCATCTTAGATGTAAACATAGCCCTGCATTTGCATAAATTATAAAAATTTATGCTGAAGATTAATTTGGGCCGGTGACTCTGTGAAGATGAAATTCTTTGTGTGCTTGTGGATTATGGTGTCAAGAGAGGGGATCACTATTGCTGGAGAGTGTCTACGAGAAATAGGACAAAAATAGAATAATTTCCATAGCTTAGAAAAAAAACCCCATAGAATCATAAAGAGTAATCAGTTATTGGAAAGAATGAATTTTGTGCTCCTAATTTGCAGAAATCCCAGCAGTTGCTACTGTGCCCAACCACTCACTAATACAATAAAATATAATTACATAATTAAATACAGTATAGGATTTCCATAATAGGGAACTTTATTTCCTTGTCACAATACGCGAGTTGCTGAGGTTGAAGTCTGGAGTTCAGCCCTGCAACTATTACTAGACGTGAACATACCACATACTGGGCTGGATTTCTCCTGCAGGGGCACTTCCCAGTCCAGGTGAACATTGTTTGCTGTAGATGGTGGAAGCCTTCAGGAGGTTGCCCAAGATGCACCTTTTGGATGGAGAAGTATCTTCTGATCTTTCACTTTGTTAACTGTCTGGCATTGCTCTTTGTCCAGATTCGGTCCATCTGCCTGTTGCTAAGCCCAGGACTTGCTGGAAACTTAAATTCAAGCAAATGAGTGACTTGCTGAGGTAGAAATTTCCTTAGACCCCTATTCCCTACTGCTGATGCCACGGAAACTAGAATAATTAGAATTGGAGGAACAGGCACTTAACGTTTGCTACAATAGAGTCTCTGTTGGGGTGAATACTGGCTGTTGTGATACAGAAGCATTAATCCTAGTTTTATTGCTGTGTTTCCATTTGGACGGGTGTTTGTGTGAAGTTGTGCAGTGTATGAGACTGGTTTGTAGCCAGCAGAAACAGGAGAAAAACAACTGGATCCAGTGCTAGCAACGTTAGTAGGGAAGGTCATCACGGAGGTGCAACCCTTGAAGCTTCTAGAACTTTTAATGGGGCAAGCATTTTTGGTGCTTATGTATTCGAGGTCAGACAAAAGACATTACCTGGCCTTTACCTGGCCTTTAGGATTCTTTTTTTTTTTTTTNNNNTTTTGGATTTTTTTTTTTTTTTTTTTTTTTTGGAACAAGATAGATACATAAGGGAAAAGATAGAGACTGGGAATTAGATTTTGGAGAATAGAAATGAAGGCATGTGAGCTGTAATATGGCGTCCAAGTAATCATTGTGAAAATATGGCTCTTTCTGTGTCAACCAGATTCACCTAAAGACAAAGGTGAAGTGCTGAATGGCAATAAAAGAATCACAGAATCACACAGAGCGATACGGGGTTGGAAGGGACCTCTGGAGATCATCTAGTCCAACCCCCTGCCAGAGCAGGTCTACCCACAGCAGGTTGCATGGGAACTTGTCCTGGTGGGTTTGGAATGTCTCCAGAGATGGAGATTCCACCACCTCTCTGGGCAGCCTGTCCCAGGGCTCTGCCACCCTCCAAGTGAAGAAGTTCCTCCTCATGTTCATATGGAACTTTTTATGTTTAAGAATGTTTTTGGTTATCTGCAGGGCAGCCGCCACTGACAAGTAGTGGTTGATTCTGATTTTCTCTCAGTTTCTCTTTGAATACCTTTGTTCCACCCAAGCTTCTGCCCTTGCCCCCTTTCCGCTCTGATCGGCTTGTTTTCATTTATTGCAGTTCATCGGTGGCCTAGTCCTCATCTCATTAAAATCGATGGCAAAGCTATTACTGACCTCAGCGATGCAGGAAAAAATCCCAGGTCTACAATTCCTTGCTTATCCTAATCAGTCAGCTCATCATCATTAATTTCATGTATCTTAAAATCCATCACAACACGGAGTACCCTTGCTTTGCCTGCTAACACAGGAAGGGAATAATCCTGAGCCTTCAAGCAAGAGCTTGTGTGATGAATTTCTCCTGAGCTGAGCGGTCGCCTTGCTTTTGCTTTCAGAAAAGCTTAAAATAAGGGTTTGAAACACCGTGAAGACTTTCAGGGTTGGCACGTTGTGTTTGTCGGCTACAGAATCTACTGACTTTTGAGTAATCTGTGTAGATGTGCGTGTAGAGTACTTCCACGGTCATAATCTTGAATAGTTCAAATTTAATTATGATGAGAGATCCTGTATTTAATTTACATGTAAAATTACAAGAAAATATGCAGAAGCTAATCCTGTCCTCAGACTGACTCCAAATATTTTTGAGCTAAAATGTTTGTAATACAGAAGTCTTATTAAAATTCCTATTTCTACACATTTTAGTAGTAATTTGGTTTAAAAATTGCAAGACTGTAGTTTTTGTTTGACTGAGAGAAGAATTATGGGTCTGTAGACAGACTAACTGCAGTTTTAACAATGCTAAAATCCATTATAAATCAGAAAAGGAGGGAAAAACTACACATGCCATAATAATAATTTATTTGATGGTGGTATTGAATATACATACAGCTCACAGATTATGTGTTTCTAGTACACTAAAAATAAGAAGGCTAAGCACAGGAACATTATTTTTAATATGAGGATGCAATGCTAAAGAGGAGAGAAGTTTTTGGAATGATAATCAGGCTGGCGGAGCACTGTGTTCTGCTGGCTCCTGGTTCCACAGCCTCTTGTGCCAGATGCAAAATAAAAAATAAATTAAAAAAAAACACAAAAAAAGCAAAAAAAGCAATACAATTGTCCTCTCCATATATATATATATTCCCCCCCCCTTTTTGTTTTTCCCCAATTACTGGAAGTGTGTATTGAGCTATAGCTATCCAAAGTCCATTTGCAAAGCACCAGTGTGAGTTAGGAGATGTGCGGTGGCTTGGCTGTGTCCTGCTGGTGGGCTTTGGTGGGGCTGAGGAGTGAGTGACTGTATAATTGCCGCTTGTCAGATCTGCAGAATGAAAATCCAGCTGTTACCCTGTCCTCTCTGTTCCCCAAGGTTTGCTCAAATCCCTGTGGTCACCACTGGGATTTATTTTGGGAAGCAGACTTTGCATCAGCGCTTAGAAAAGCAGGTGTGATGCTCCATCAGTATGTATAGGTAAGGCTGTATGGATTTCAGATGTAGGAATATGTGAGTTTGGCCTTTTTGATGTTCCTAGGAAGGGGATTTACAGGTTCTGTTTGAGCTTTCCATTTGCCTGTCAATGATAGTGTAAGTCCACCAACAACACACTTCTTGCTGTAGTCCTTTTTTTCAGGCAAAGCTCTCATTCTGAAATTAAAACTCGTTCTCTCATTAATCTTAGCAATGTTGCAGTTATGGGTGAAGGTATAATGGGATTTTCTCTGAATGAGTTGCTTGGGGTGAGGCACAAAGTCTGACCAAGGTACAGGTTTAGGTGACTTCTTTATCTATATTTACGAATTCCCTTTTTAATAGGAGCAATAATAAGTAGCAGCCCAAAGATAATTGTGCTTATAGTTCAGTTGAAATCGGTTGTCCTGGAATACTGGCCTGTGCTTTAACTGCTCAGAAATGCACTGCTGTGTGCTATTGCCTAATTGGTGAACTGTAATTGCCTATATTGAGAACTGATCTTAAAAGTTAATCTATGCTGGAGTCAGGAAGATTAATTGGGGCAATCACTATCCCACAGATTTCTACTAGAGTGACGCCTCCCCCTTAAAAGGGCTTGCAGGGAGGGCAGTGCGGTCCACGATGAAGAACGGACAACACATTGGACATGGAGAGTGCTCGCTCTTCTCCAAAAGCTCTTCTGTGACTCATCCTGCCTTCAGTAGGTGCTCTGGGTACAAGATTTCAGAAGGGATGTGGTTGAGAAAAGGCCCAGAAGATTTAAATTACAGTATTTAGGGCAAGATCTGCGATTACGTTGATGGGGGGCCGCTGGGCTTGTGTCCCTCTCAGGCTTGTGTCCCTCTCAGACTTGCTTTAACCATGCATTCTGGCTGGTTTTTAGCGTGTGGGACTGAGACCCAACCACATGTCCACCTGGAGTCTCAGTGTCAAATTGCTGAGCACCCTGGGGCCAGGCTTGGTTCAGTGGAGAACTTCCCTTAAAACGCCTTTTTCTGTGTTCAGTCAAGTACCTTTGGATTCTTGGAAGTTGGCCGAGTAGTAGAAGTGGTGTGGGCAGCAGTGTACCCTCCACTCACTCTGGGCTGAATAAGAAGGTCATGGATAAAATTGGGGTGTAAAACAGAATTTCTGGAGGTGCACTGGAAGTTCTACTTAGATGGAAGGCTGGCTTTACATAATTTGAAATCCAGCCCTACTATGTGTTTCCACTACAGCAGCTGAGCCATGGGGATGGAAAGCTAAAAGATGTTGGATCATGTGGCGCCGGGTGGAGATGGACTCAGTGTACTGTAGTGAAATGTCACATTCCAGGAGGTCCTGAAATTAATAGCCTCCGTGTCACACCACGCTACAGCCTCTGTTCATGTGATGCAAAGCCCTGTTTATGTGATCTATCCTGAAGTAAAGTGAGCCGTTTGCTTTATTTATGAGGATTGCGCCGCCGTCGCAGCGTAGAGTGGAACATCATTTGATGACTTTAGTGTTAACTACAAAAACCTTTACCTGAGATACTGAGCCGTGGGAAGGCTTGGAGCAGCCTCTCACGCTGGCTTCGGGACTCCTTGACACGTAACGTGATCCAGCTGCTGAACTTTATACGGCTTCTATTTCTAACTTTAACTGGTTTTCATCCTTTAGGAGAACTTTGGCTTCACTCCAGAGGCAGGAGGTTGTAATTGGATATGAGGAAGTAGGGCCTGGCTGTGGAAAGCCCAGAGATGTGGGGATGGCTGGCAGGGACATCACTTGACGTTGGGGGAGCGGGTGATGTTCCCTATGCTGCATCTTGGTGCTCAGAGCTCATCGTCAGACCTGTCGTCAGGCAGATATTTCACTTGCTTGTTACAGCAATTCATAGAATCATAGAATGGTTCAGGTTACAAAGGACCTTGAAGATCATCCAGTTCCAACCCCCGTGCCATGGGCAGGGACACCTCCCACCAGACCAGGTTGCTCCAAGCCCCATCCAGCCTGGCCTTGAACACCTCCAGGGATGGGGCAGCCACAGCTTCTTTGGGCAACCTGTTTCAGTATCTCACCACCCTCATGGTGAATTTTTTTTTTTTCCTAAGACCTAATCTACATCTACCCTGGTTTAGTTCAAAGCCATTACCCCTCATCCAATCACTCTACTCCCTGGTCAAGAGTCCCTCCCCATCTCTCCTGTAGCGCCCCTTAGGGACTGGAAGGGACTATAAGGTCTCCTCGGAGCCTTCTCCAGGCTGAACAACCCCAGCTTTCTCAATCTGTCTTCATAGGAGAGGTGCTCCAGCCCTCTGATGATCTTCATGGCTTCCTCTGGACGAAGCAAAGGATAATGGCAAAATCCACATTTGATAAAATGCAATAGGTTTCTGGCATTATCTTTTTGTAAAGGGTCTGGTTCTTGATGTCCTTGAAGTGCATGAGGGAGTTACGGCAGAAGAAAGTTGGCTTGTAGGTCTGTGATGGTAATGCCTGAAAGGACCATCTGGTTGATCCATAACATAAGTGTTCCAGAATTGGTTCATTGCTGCACAAGAGCCTCTCTCTTAGGGAAAATGTCTGGTACTGAAGCTGCTCACAACAGGCAGTGTACCACAGCCCGTCATAATTGCTCCAGCAGCTAATTACCCACAAAGTCAAGTCTTATTTTGTGTGGCTCCAACCTCCTGCTATTAGATCTTCCTTTTATTTTCCTTGCAAAGGCAATCTTTGCATCTCAGCTACAAATCATCTCTGGACAAAGCTATGGTGTGGGCGTCAGGAGGGAGGAGAGTGGTGTGGGTAGCCAGGGTGTGGGGGGAAATGAGCCTGGCCTGAACCCAGGAGACAAAAACCTTTGAATTTTCCATTGCCTCTGGGCAAACTTTGAATTTTGCCTTAGATTATCTCTTTACAGATTTCTGGCTTAGGTCTGTCTTTAGCTGTTGAAAGAGACATCTTGGAATACAGTCCTGTTGGCAGGTGTGCAAATACCTTCGGCTTTAGCTTAAACTCTTGGTTAAGTGTACATTTTATTATAGGGTCAGAAACAATATTTCTCAATTACCATTTATTCATTCTTAGGAAGGCAAAGTGAATTTCTTTTCAGTGGAAAAAAAGAAGACAGTTGGTTTTCCAGGTTTACATTAGACCTAAATCAAAAATCCAATACTGTTCTTGGCGTGAAGAGTAAAAAATTATATGGGAGCAGCCTGTGTTTGGAGCCCTGCTCTTCTGCTTCCCAGGAACAGCAGGGGCTGCAGAGCACAGCTCCATGACTCAAGGGTCTGGCCTCTCAGTTGTCACACAGCTGGGAACAAGCCAGCGATGTGTTGGCTGAGAACTGTACCTGAGCCTCTCCAAAAGCTCCAAAAGTTGAGTTTTGCTCATCCCGATGGGTCTGGGTGGGATCCTGATCCCATGCAGAGACAGTGGTGGTACAACCGGGTTCATCCTTGGGGGCTCCACCAGCCCAGAGGGAATGAGAGCAAACCACCGACTTCTGCAAATAAGCCAGTAAGTGAGCAAAAAGAAAGAAGAATGGTGTAGTCCTTGCAGCCCCTTGTAGTCTAAGGCACAAAGAGATAATGGAGATTTCCCTGCACAACACTTCCATGACTTACTAAGCATTCACCACTGCTCCCAAGTGTTGGTGCACATCATTCAGCTCTTAAAAATATAAGGACCGGTGAGCAGACTGCAACCTCCCTGCAGACTTCTGTCTGATGGGGAAATGCTTCTGCCCGGAGTAGGAAGGAAAATGAAATAATTAAGTAACTGTGGAAAGGCTGAGCAGTAGGTTACAAACCGCATCAGTAAGAAAATTTCATGGTCAAGGGTCTACACTCAAGAAGCCTTCCCTGGGTCCAATTCATTTTGCTTTTCCAAGAGAAAACAAGGGCACCCCGACTGTTCTCAATCGCTATATGGAATATAGGGTGAAAGACAATCTTGAGAGTGGCTCGCTGCTAGGTTATTAAGGATATTGTATCTAATGAGACCTTGTACTTGCAAGACCTTGAAATGCACCAGTGCCTTGCTTGCTGGCTGCCAACGCGAGGTGGGGAGGTCTGCATTATCCGGGTTTTCATTTTTCACTTGGATTCCTGTTAGAAAGGCACCGAACGGAGTGCTCTGCGTGTGCGTGTAGCTCATTCGCCAGGCCAGGGGAGCTTAATCAGTTCCATGGGCTTCCATAAACTCATAAGGTCGCGGTACAAGTTGTGTAATCAACCATGACAAGATTATCACTTGTCTTGAGGTGTATTTAGATTGACTTTTTAGGCAACTCGGATGTTAAGTATTGAGTTGTATTGTCAGGAGAAAAATTTATCTTGAACAGCTGGTCGAAAAGAAACTGTATCATCCATTAAAATTAAAATGATCATTTCTGAATAAAAGTGACTTTTAAGCTTGCTCCTGGCACCGTAGTAAGAGATCGGCTTATTTCTCTCATGCAAAGCACTTTTCTAATAAGAGACTGTGTCATGTAATGTACATTTAACCCTTCATATACCCCTCTGGGTGTCTCACGATTTCTCTGTTATGACTGACATAACGTGTTCTGATCCAGATCCATAAAATAACCTATTTCTTGCTCCTGGTTTCCTGTGCTGGTGGATTATTTAGACTTGAAGTGCCGTGCTACTGGCTTTCTATAAAAGCAAGAGAGCTTGCTGCTGCCCTAAAACTGATGGACCACTAGGATTTTGGAGTCTTCAACCGAGGAGTATAAAATTGTGGGTTTTACCGGGTTTTGATGATACCAGCAAATATATGTAAATAGAGTATAAAATTAATCAGTTGGTCTTCAATAAAAAAGCTTCGTGTTTACCTCAGCCTTATAGCTATTTTGCTCTCCTACAGGGGTTATTTTAATTAGCAGCGTGAATTTTCGACAGTTTAATTTATTTTACGATTGTGTTAATATACACTTTTGGAAGGGTTTATTTATAAACTGCCCAGGTACTTAGCAATAACATTTCAGCAGCACCTGTAAAAGCAGGGTGTCTCATAAACCACAACTTTTTGCTCTTCTTTTTCCTTTTCTTTGTCCTTGCCAGCAGGGCAGTTACTGGGGCGTCTTATTTTCTTGCTGTTCTTTGCTGGTGGCAGCAGAGTGAAGCAAAGTGAATGCAAAAAGAATCATTTACTCAGTTATCTCCTCCGAGGGGTTCTTCTGTGTAAAATGCTGATAATCACGATGGGTTTTGTCATTGTTGGGTTGATGGTTGGACTAGATGATCTGCAAGGTCCCTTCCAACCCAGGCAATTTTATGATTCTCTGCGATTCTAGGCTGTATGTTTCAGTGGTGACTTCCATTCCAGCAGACCGTGGTAGTCTTCACAGACTTTAGGATCCGTTCATCTGCTTGTTGGATTTGTTCCTCTGCTGGTTGAAGTCACGGCAGAGTTTCTGGAGGCTTCAGTATTTGTAGCACTGAGTGATAAATGCCACGTGGCTGCGGTTCTGGAGCTTTTCACGTTATATTGCTGCTCTGCGGAGCTGATGATGTGTGATGTCCTCCAGAGCCCCGCCTAGGTAAGCTCAGTCCTTACATGCTCAATGAGCCATGTAATTCCAGTGAGATTCTTGCATGGGAAACATGAGCGAGGGGTTTGAGTATTTAGACTGATGCAGGCATTATATTTTCTATAATTGAACCAAGTCCCTTCCTGCGTTTGAGATACCACAAGTGCCACTGGGTTTAAACTTCGTAATTAAACCAGGAAATTTATGAAAAAAACTTCCCTGGGACCAAGTTATACCATGCACAAATAAATTTAACTTGTAAAGTTTATTTAGCTTTGTTTGTACAGGGAGTGGAAAGAACATCGTCCATGGATGGTACTATCTTTATAGTGTTTGCAGAGTGTCAGGAATGCAAGAAGCAGATGGTTGGGTACTTAGGCTCATCTAAGACCGTGTTCCAGAGGTGACACTTATGCAAAGCTCTTGTTGATCTCTGTGAAACTTTCTCTGAGGAAAGATTAGATAAATTTGTTGAAAAACTTCAGGAAATGGAGCCACCTATAAAGTTCAGAGCTCCGTCTGGTGAATGCCAGCATTCCTGGTGCAGAAAGATACATCCAACAAGGAGTGTTTGATAGATGTCTGGAAGGCCAGATTTTGGTTTGGGAATGCTCTCTTTTGCAAATTGGTACAATTGTTAAGCGATTGGACTAATGAGGTGTTCTATCACCATAATTTACTGACAGAATGTTCCGTAGAAACGCTGACCCTTTCAAGAGGACAGATTCAAAAAATTACAAAGAAACTACCCTTGAATTTCCAAGTTTTTGAAATCAAGCTTAAAAATGTGTCCTGCAGAGACATAATCCCCAAAGAAATGTGATGTCAGTATATAAATAACCTTTTCTGGATGGGATCTCCTAGTCAGTACGATGTAATGGATGAATTAAGTCACTTTATCCTCAGTTTCTATCTACCTTGCTCTTCCTACAACTTAGGGCTATGGTTTATTAATAAATGAGATATTTGGATGTTTATTTAAACCTTGAAGTCTCTTTTTAAAAAACATGCTATTTTTCTCATAAAAACGACATAGCATGGACAATACTGTGGTTCCCGCTGTTAGAAAAGAGTAATTACTTACAGCCACTCTTATAATATGCTTGCTTGCTAAATGCATAAATCTAATAATGCAACAATACAATGCTACAATGAGCTTCATGAATTGGAAAAAGATAGAATTTAAATGCTTTTGGCACCTGACATACATTTCTCACAGAAGGTCTATAATTTCCTGTATTACAGCTAGCTGCAGCCTTTAATGAATGCAGCTGGAGAGAAGACTAAAGGATGTTTTGAGATTCATCTATTTGGTACTTAGTCTACTAGGTACCATTTTGCTTGTTACTTTCGATTTTAAAGCTATCAACCTTATTTAGGCAGTTTATTCTTTTTTTTTTTTTTTTTTTTTTTTTTTTTTTTTTGCGGGGGAAAATGGANGTTTTTTCTTTTTTTTTTTTTTTTTTTTTTTTTTTTTTTTCCGGGGAGAAAATGGAAGGAAAGGGTAGCAAATTGTGTTTGGAAATTAAGACTCAATAGCACAAGGTTAAAATCAGTGTCCCTGTCCGTTGTTGTTGGAAGCGTGTTTCAACTGCCTCTGCATCACTTGTATGCATTTTTGAGAGGGTGTTGGTAAACATTAACGTGTGCTTGCCTGCCTCGCTCTGCATTTATGGAAAAGCAGTAGATTATACTGTAGCTCACTGCGGTTTCTTCGACCTGAGCATCAGCAATGAAAGTTTAATGTAATCTTCTGTAGCGAACCCAGCAGTGGTACGAGTGTAAGCACCGGTCGGTGTTCCCACAAGGAGCCGTTCTGCACTGGTGTGGGACTTTCTTATTCCAGGTGTAGGTTTTAGGATCACAGAATGCTATGGGGTTGGACCTATAGCATAGTTGGACCCATGACCTCTGGAGATCATCTAGTCCAACTCTACTGACAATGCAGGTCCACCCACAGCAGGCTGCACAGGAACATGTCCAAGTGGGTTTGGAATGTTTCCAGAGATGGAGACTCCACCACCTCTCTGGGCAGCCTGTTCCAGGGCTCTGCCACACTCAAAGCGAAGGTTCCTCCTCATGTTTAGATTGAACTTTTTATGTTCCAGTTTGTACCATTTCTTATTGTTCTGTCAGTGGGCACCTCTGGAAAAAGACTGTCCCCATCCTCCTCAGACCTACCCTTTAGGTATTTATAGGTGTTTATCAGATCCTCCATATAGTATTATCTTCTCCAAACTAAAAAGACCCGAGTCCCTCAGCCTTTCCTCCTAAGAGAGATGCTCCAAGCCCCTCATCATCTTTGTAGTCTTCTGCTATACCCTCTCCAGCACTTCCCTGTCTTTCTTGAAATGGGAACCCCAGAACTGGACCCAGGACTCCAGATAAGGCCTCCCCAGGGCAGAGCACNCTCAAAGTGGAGAAGTTCCTCCTCATGTTTAGATTGAACTTTTTATGTTCAAGTTTGTGCCATTTCTTCTTGTCCTGTCAGTGGGCACCTCTGGAAAAAGACTGTCCCCATCCTCCTCAGACCTACCCTTTAGGTATTTATAGGTGTTTATCAGATCCTCCATATAGTATTATCTTCTCCAAACTAAAAAGACCCGAGTCCCTCAGCCTTTCCTCCTAAGAGAGATGCTCCAAGCCCCTCATCATCTTTGTAGTCTTCTGCTATACCCTCTCCAGCACTTCCCTGTCTTTCTTGAAATGGGAACCCCAGAACTGCACCCAGGACTCCAGATAAGGCCTCCCCAGGGCAGAGCACAGCAGAGGGGGAAGATGACCTCCCTCAACCTGTTGGTCACACTCTTGAGTGTGATGCCGTTGGCCTCCTTGGATACAAGAGCACATTGCTGGCTCATGATCATCCTGTTGTCCATCAGGACTCCCAGGTCTTTTTCCTCAGAGCAGCTCTCCAGCAGGTCAGCCCCAACCTGTACTGGTGCAGGGGGTTGTTCCTCGCCAGGTGCAGCACCTGGTTTACAGAAGCAGTATTGATGGCAAAATAAGGAGTGCTATATCCTCACCAACACCTGAAACACTGGAAAAATGCAGTACTTCAAGGCTAAATCCAATGCTAGAGCTGGCCATACGATGGAATTCCATCAGACAAAGAGTATGCAGTTCTGGGGATGGGGTTAAGGTACTGGGAGAACAAATTCAGGCATTTTGGAAATATGTTTTGCTGGATTGGTTTTCTTTAAGGCTATACTTGTGGTGAGGAGAAGCTGCCTAGTTCTCTGCTAGATAACACTGTGATCTAGCACAAAGAGCAAGATTCCTGCGTCCCAGAGGATGTCCAGCATGTGGGCTGCTCCCCTCTACTGTCCAAAACGGTGCTCTTATTCCATGTTTGTTGTTGCCAAAGAGAAGCCAGTGGAGAGGACCTGGCAAGTATGAGGAGCTGAGGCTCAGCAAGGTAGAAGTGTTTAGTGCAGATATATCCAAGCAATGCACATCATCACTTTCTGAGAAAACCGCTGTATTTCACGTATTTCATAGCCTTCTCTGATTTGAATCATCCCTAATTCATTCTGAACCCGTGCTCCTAAAGTCTTGAAAACCCAAATCCTGTGGAAAAGCTTTTCAGGAAAGTCATAGTTATGTTAAGAGTAAAAACTCCTCCTTTTGTTGTGACATTGGCCGTCCTTCAGGTGTGGGGGTCGGGTCAGTCCTCTGGCCTGATCAAGAGAAATGAGTCATATTTCGTGAGCTGAGTACCCTTTTGTGTTGACCAATTCCGTGCGAACTATCAAATGATTCTGCCTCTCTTCTGCCCTTAGTCTGATTTAATTAGATACAAGTCGACATGCAATTCAGTCCAACTAGTCTCTCAGCGTAAGTTGTGGTTTCTCTTTTTGGCTTACTCTCTACTTCTTCTGTGATTGAAGCTGAGGAATCTTGTAATTCATTTTGTTCCACCATTATTGATTTGGTGGCAACAGTCCAAATGTTGAAAAATATTTTCCAGGTTGTTGTTGCCCTTGATTTCCAAAGACATTGCATACAATGAAGCGTGTGGATCAGGAATTGACGTATCCATAGTGTCACCAGGGTTTGAGGCTGCATTTTCAATTGTAAAAGCAGTTTATTGTTAATTAGAGAGACTTCCAAGGGCATCATGATCTCCTGATAGTCTGTGAAGAGTACCTTGGGTAGACTCGACTCTGGGACGGGTTGCCAAGTCCGTTGCTTGCGTAAATCCTGAATTGATTCCCTGCTGAAAAAGAGCTTTGAGTATCCAAGTTACAGTTATGAAATAAGATCAGATTTTAAATTCTTCTCTTTTATAAGTGGATTTTGCTTTTTGATTCTTGGTAAAAGAAAAAAATCCAAACCCAAGTACTTCACTGAATCTTAACAGACCCACACTCCAGTCCTTCGTAGACACTCTCTGTGCAGTGAAAGTAGCTGTGTTGCAGTGGCAACTCACAATTTAAGCTTACTTCTGTAGTTAATTTGACTATTAAGAGTCGTGTTACCCTTCCTCTGAGATATTTTTGGATGGCATGCAGTAGGACTAACTAGTGAAAGGATCCCATTGTGTATTCTCTCCTGCTTTAATGCCCGCTGTCTTATTAACTTGTTTAGAGGTTGTGGCTGGAAAACCCAGCAACTTTCCCTTTACAGTGGTTTACCTCATCTCTCACTCTACTGTTAGATGTCTCCAGATGTCCCAGAGAACAACCATCTGGGGACCCTTCACTGGGTTATGGGAGAAGGTGATGGCATGGAGAAGAGTCTGTCTTCCCCAGGGTCTGGACTCTTTTCCACAGTGCACGCTTTGATGACCAGTTTGAATTAGTCTAAAATGACACAAGTCTCCATTTTAGACCTCCGATTTTTCTTTAATTTGTAGCACCTCCTTCCTTTATTAAAAAAAATGGGTTTGTATTTGCCTGTCTATTCTTGTATATAAAAAATGATCGTTATGAAGATGCAGTCTTTTCCTTGTGTCTCTGCCAGTGCTGCTTTGTTATAATGGAGTGACGAACTGTAAATAGAATTGACTTAGAGGCTGAATCAGTTGTTGGTATTTTGTTAATAATAATACGAGCTGCCCCCCATCAGGTAGTGTGAATATAAATTCCCAGTTGTTATGAATGCCAAATAACTTTGTGAAGATTACTGTCTCAATTCATCAATTTTTTGTTTGGTCGTACATCAGTCATTTTGACCTGCTGGATGATGAGATGTATTTTTATTAACTAACCTTGCTTGTCTGTTGCACAGACATGAATGTCTTTTTAAAATCAAGATGAGCTCTGGACAGTTTGTCCTGAGTTGTGCCTGCAGATGCTTGTCCTGTTTATGTTGTAAACTAGCAAACACCCTCCGTAGTTTTCCCGTGTTTTATTTTTGATGGATTTCTTCCAGTAGGAATAGCTTAGTGGAGAATTGCACAGCCGGTGCTAGGGTGTACTGGCTTTGTGCAGAACATACTCCTCTGCCTCTTCTGCCCTCACGTTGCCTTTTAGTTATGTGCTGGACTTAGTTTTAAATCCTGATCCTGACATTCATTGGATTATATGGATCAGCTCTTTCCTCTCTTTCTGAATTATCAAACTATTAGACTCTGAACTTCCATCATTCCCGTGTCAAGACAGATTTTGGTCTGTCACGAGCCTCTAGATGAGATCCACTTGAATTCCACTCCTGATTGTATCCTTGTAGTTCTGAAACACTCACCTTGTTCAGCTGTTTGATTAAAAAATTGAAAATAAAAACCCTTGGGATTACCAGTCCCTTTCTTTTGAGGGAGTTAGGGGTTATTTGGTTTGGTTTCTTTTGCCTGGAGAGAATTGAAAGGGAAACCTTACAGGTCGGAGCAGGGGCTGAGATATTTTTGCTTTGAAGACACTTTGTTCATCAGAGCAGGCATTTCTCTCCGAAGTGGTGAAATAAGGTGTTACACCATCTTTTCCACTAGTTGCTACTGACACACTTGCTCCCCCCTCCTCCCCCATCTTAGAATCATAGAATGGTTAGAGTTGGAAGGGACCTTAAAGATCATTGAGTTCCAACCCCCCTGCCATGGGCAGGGACACCTCCCACCAGACCAGGTTGCTCCAAGCCCCATCCAGCCTGGCCTTGAACACTTCCAGAATGGACCTTCCACATGGTCCTGGCAAGCTTGGGCAGGGGTGGTAGGACCTGCTTGGGTGGGGACACCTTGTAACTCTTCATGCCAAGAGGGGGGTAGGAAGAGCTTCTGCAGAGGTGAGGACCTACTCTGGGAAGAGCTTGGTGCTGAAGGGCATGAGCCACCACTAGCCTCTATTTGGGGCAAGAGCATTGCGAGGACATGGTAGGCACTAGGAGAGGACAAGTAAGTTGTTGGGTGATTCTTCAGGCTTTTCATCATAGCTTGGTGAAGTGGTGGGTCCTTATGCATCTGTGAAAAACCTGTGCTTTCAGAAAGAGAAAATGAGTAGACTGATGGACAGCATGAGGAGGAAAGTCTGATCTCTTATACTTTGATAGTCATGCTTCTTCATTAATTCCTTTCTGTGGTGGTTTAGATGGGAACTCTCAGGCCTTAGTGGGTAACTCAGTTTTCAAGTACACAGGGAACTGATAGTTAACCTTCTCCACATCCCTTCAGTTTCTCGTTCCACTTACCATGTCTTGGTGTCTCAAAAGACCTCATATCACAACTTAAAAAGGCTGATGTGGCTGTTACAGCCCTCCTGGCTGGAAATGGAAAGGCGAAGGATTCGTTAGGTCCCCATCCCCACTGAGAGCATTAAGGAATAACTTAAGCTTTGTTTGTCACTATCCCCACTGAAAAAGCTGGTCTTGATACCATGCATGGCCTGACTTTGGATGGTTGGCTGTGAAAGTACATTTTTCATTAAAATTAAAATACAATCAGACTTAGATCACCAACTGGTAGTGAGTGGGGGTTTTGTTTGTTTAAAAGAGATGAGATGTGCTATTTTTACCCAGATTGGCTCAAGATGTTAACATGAAGTAATAACACGTGACTGTCATTTTGCATCTGTCTTAAGAAATAACGCTCCCTTCTCTTAATTAATGGAAGTGGATTTGCTGAATGGCCCACTTATTGATTACAGCAGTTACTGAATTTTTATGTGCTATATCTGCATGTTCTTATTTGGGGTTATCAAATATTCAAAGACCATTTGATCAATTTTTTTTTCCTTTTTTTTTCTTCTTTTTTTCTTTTTCAAAAGGCAAAGTATTTCTGTCTCTCGTTAGACTGACTGGCACTGTTTTAAGAGAAGTCACTGCGGGCTGGAGGAGAACGCTCCGTATGTATTTTTAATGGGGTCATGGGATTGCAGGAGTACTAGGTTACAGGACAGGAATGGGAATAGTCTCCAGTCGGTCGGTTTTGAGCTCTCCTAAGGTGATTCTGGCATTCAGAGGAATACCAGGTAGTGTAATTCCAGCTGGTCAATAAACTTGTGAATGCTCAGGATCATCATAAGCTTTTTTCCTTCAAGTTTTTCAGGGCAGTTGAAAGGTGGCAGCAATGCCCTAGAGAGGTGCACTCAGTGTTCTTCTGTAGCATACGGGTTTGATGTGAATTTTAGTGGAAAAGAAAGAAGCAGAATGGTCGAGATGGTCAGAGCTGAACTAATGGTGGGAGCCAGCCTTTAGCTGACACCTCCAAAATTTAGAAAAATCTGTTTTGCTGTATTTCTGGTAGTGGCTGAAACCTCTGGCCCGTGACTCCGTGTAAGGATTGTTTTTGCTGTCCCCTCTTGAACACGAGATGCCTAATGAGGTGATGGAGTCTGATGGATGTCGTGTTACACTATTGCTCCTTTTGCAGAGCCCACAGACGTTCTGGACTGCTTTCCCCCACGTCTGAGTTATTGCAATCATATGGTAGAAACAACTGTTTTATTTTTTTTTTATTTTCAGCGGTGTTTGCCTTACTCTGCTTTTTACTGGTAATCAACACCAGTCATGGGGCATCGTAGTACTTTACAGATGCATCTACTTGGACCATTTTCTTTGCCTTTCTGTGTTGTACTGTAGAGCAGAATACGAAGCCTCCTGGTTTTCAAGGTTGTTTACATTGCTTTATGGCTATAACCTCTCACTAGAACAGCATTCCCCTTTAAAAGAAATCCAAATAACCCAGTGCTGACATATCCAAGAAAAGGAGAGCATTGTTTTCAGCATTTTGGCATCATTCTTTTGTGCTTTTCAGTTTGTTTTAATTCTGTCATGCTTCCTTTCTAATGTCATATACTAATTTAAATAATAGAACTTGTACATAAATACACAGTCATGCAAGAATGACTAAGGATGATAAAATTGGAACAGTGATGCTAAGTGCAGCATTGCAATCAATAGGACTGCAATGGTAATAACACCAATATGTCTAGTTAAAGAGATGTAAATTGCTCTTAATCTGAAAGAAGGTTAGAACCACAGTGGAGCAAGGAAATGAGTAAGCTGCAGCGTGAGAGGTAGCGAAGATGTCTGTGCCCACTCAGAATATGTCTTGCTTCACAAAGAGCAACCTCAGGGGGCCTTCAAGGGATTGCTGTAAAGTGAGCAGATGCTCTAGAGAATGGAAGAGCTGGCCTATGCAGCAGAAAAGCCCCGCTACTAGCAAAGAGGTACTAGAGAAAACTAGGAGGAGGGTTTTTGCAGGACTGATTTAAGTTAAGCTTGGAAACGCTGCGCCTCTTTCTGCCTCCCCAGATCCTCCCGTGAGCTCAGTGTGGCAAATCACAGGGCACAACGGCGCTTCTCACAAGCCCAAAGGTGTGGGAACGGGCACAGGACGGACCAGCCAAGGCAGACCGGACAATCTGCTGCCTTCTCAGCATCTTTTGAGGCCCACACCCCACTGCGTTCCCACAACAGACCAGTACAAAAATTAACCCTGCACAAGCAAGGGATCTCAAAGACAGACGTTGAGTGGGCAAACCCTGGAGCTCAAGCTGCCCTTGTAGCTTTAATTTGCCTTCCAGTGTCCAGGCAAGGTATTTCAAGTTCACTTGATATGCAGAAGCACTCATTGTTCAAAGATCCCTGCAGATGACTAGGCACCGTGAAGGTGCATTAAGGTTAGAGCTCATTTATCTTCGCTCTGAATCCTTCTGCTGGGTCGGTGTCAGATGTCCAGTGTCGTTCTCACATTTCTTCCCATTTCTTATGCTTGTTTATTTTTAGTGATGCTTTAGAAATACTAAGAAAAATGGGCCCACCCTTTCCTTTCTCTCCATCGCCCGGTTAGGTTGAAAAATTTAATTGGAATTTGGAAAGTTGGGTTGCTTGGGAACCATATTTAGATTATGAAATGACCTGCTTCCTATGAATAAATACATCTGAAAAAGGATCGCCAAGTTTGTATGAAATTTTGACTCCCTGGGGAGGTGCTTTCCTGGCTGTTTTGCTACTTTGTGTAGGAGAAGGAAGGTCGAGAATTAGTCCCTGGCATGTGGTGCTGTTTAATGCCTCAGTGCAACGCTAAGCAGAAGATAAGTGAGGACATAATGAGCAGTAAAGTTCATCTAGGATGAGAGAGTGGAAGGCTGTGGCGCAAAACGGTCAGGAAAACATATTTAGAGGCAAGAAATAGAGATATCACCGAAGTTGCTGTTTCTCATGCAATGAGCTGAAGATTTTGTATGTAAGTGGGACATAAGCTGTGAGTTAGACTTGTGCACAGAGGTCTTTATCTTACAAATGTTACCATCCGGCAGTCTGTGCCCAAAACTTACAGCTTCGATCTCAGCAATACATGAAAAACCATTCGTGGGCCAGATATTAATTGCTGTCTGCTGATATGTACCCTTGCAAATAACGAAGATCTACCTTCTTGCTGGTTTATCCCATGGAGTGCTACACGGTCCCAAAAAGCAACCAAATTTTATAGACGTTAATGAACATATACNATGTTACCATCCGGCAGTCTGTGCCCAAAACTTACAGCTTCGATCTCAGCAATACATGAAAAACCATTCGTGGGCCAGATATTAATTGCTGTCTGCTGATATGTACCCTTGCAAATAACGAAGATCTACCTTCTTGCTGGTTTATCCCATGGAGTGCTACACGGTCCCAAAAAGCAACCAAATTTTATAGACGTTAATGAACATATACTTTAAATACTTTTT
>VZRU01020261.1:52175-74255 GCA_013398155.1 Pedionomus torquatus | reverse complement strand
TTTTTTTTTTTTCCTCCCTGAGTGCATTTCTTCAGTGTAACTATCTCTAAAACAATCACACAGCAGCGTGTGTGTGTATGCACTACACGGGCACCTGAGTAGTACTGGTAGAGGAGCAGACAGTCCAAGCAACTTGGACCATTTGGATGTGTGATAGAATCCTAGAATGGTTTGGGTTGGAAAGGACCTTAAAGATTATCAAGTTCATCAAGACCCCAAAGTCACTTTGCTTATTGCTTGCTTGGAAAATATCTGGGTTCTTTATGGCTGAACAGGGCCCAGAGCGATGTTATTTTATCCCAGGCTTGTGGTGAAATCAGGAGGGAGCCAGCAGATGTTGTCCAGAGAAGCTGTGGATGCCCCATCCCTGGAGGGGTTCAAGGCCAGGCTGGATGGAGCTCCAGCAACCTGGTCTGGTGGAAGCTGTCCCTGTCCATGGCAGGGTGGTTGGAACTGCATGATCTTAAAGATCCCTTCCAACCCAAACCATCTGTGATTCTTCATGGTGTCCTCTTTTTTTCAGCCAAAGGAAAAGAAATTTTCCAGAAGGTCCTTAGTCTTAGTCTTTAAGAAGGTCTGAGTCAGAACCTTGTTAAAAATGCATAGTGTTTTGCGGCCCAGTGGGTATTAAAGAGGTTGCGTGTGATTTTGCTGGTCTGGCGTGGCAGAAGCAGGCACAAGTGTGTGTGCTGACCAGTGCAGGAGGTGACACGAGGAGAAGCGGCTCGGCCATAAGGAATGAGAGCGATGGAAAGGTAGGGCAGCCGCAGCAGCTTTTGAAGCTTAATTCTGAGGGAAAGCTTAGGGAAAAAACCTAAACCCCAACCCACAGAAACAAAACGCTATTTAGCATGATTGGAGGCCCAAAGGAAGGTCTCGGGCTATGGAAGTAGGAAAATGTTTCATTCTTGTTCGTTGTTATTAGGGAGTATCTCACACACTGCCCTTGGTGAGACAGGATTGCCTTCAAGCTGTACCTGATTCCCTAAGCAATATCCTTTTGAATGGAAACTGGAGCCAGATAATAGTAATAGTTTAACTAATTGCTTCAATCAAACCAGCAAATGCTGCTGCCTCCCATCCAGTGTCTGGAGGTAAAATGAGTGCAATTAATGTTGCTGACTCTTGGGGCATCTTCAGGAAAATGGGAGAAAGAGGACTTAAAACAAGAGGGAAAGGCTTCAAACTGTGAGAGGTTAAGGTTAGACTGGAGATTAGGAAGAAGTTCTTCAGACACTGGAGTGGGCTGCCCGGGGACGTGGTCCCATCACCATCTCTGAATGTGTTTAAGAGTGGTTTAGATGTGGTGTTGGGGGATATGGTGTAGGGGAGAGCTTTGTAGAGTGGGATTGATGGTTGGACTCGGTGATCCCAGGGCTCTTTTCCAACCTGAATGGTTCTTTGAGTCTACGATTCTATGATTCTATGACTTTGACCAGTAAGGTCTCCTGACCCTGGAATACTCTTTCCCCAATTTGCATCAAAGTATATCTCTGGCTTCTTTCCCAGCTTTGCTTCTCTTGGTTGAAAGGAGAAGTTATTGGATTTATTATACGGAGGGCGAGGGTGTGACACGACAAGTTGTTTTAAAGTCTCTGTTGCTTGTCCTTCTAAAGGGTCCCCTTCTTAAAACTTCAACTGCTGCATCAAAAAACTCGCCAGCAGAATCTCCTTGCAAATACCACATAAAGTGAGCAACTTTCTGAAAAATGAAGTGCTGAAAAACACGCTGTTCTGCTCTTTTTAAGAAACACTTCAGACTTCTCGAACAGCTTGTGCTTCAGAGCAGTGGTTTGATAACTGGCAGGGAGGTTGTCTCCTTTGTCAAGGATGCTCCTTTTGTGCTCATGAAAACAAGCCCTATTTTTTGAGCAGTTTATGAATCTTAAAGGAGAAAAAGACTGGGATGTGACATGAACCCATTGGAACAGACCCAGCGGAGGCCATGAAGAGGATCAGAGGGCTGGAGCACCTCTGCTGTGAGGACAGGCTGGGAGAGTTGGGGTTATTTGGCCTGGAGAGGAGAAGACTTTGGGGAGACCTTAGAGGTCCTTCCAGTCCCTAGTGGGGGCCTCAGGAGATATTGGGAGGGATTCTCAATCAGGGAACAGAGTGAAAGGAGGAGGGGTAATGATTTTAAACTGAAAAATGGGAGATTTAGATGAGATATCAGGGAGAAATTCTTTCCCGTGAGGGTGGTGAGATGCTGGCACAAGTTGCCCAGAGAAGCTGTGGCTGCCCCATCCCTGGAGGGGTTCAAGGCCAGGCTGGATGGGGCTTGGAGCAACCTGGTGTGGTGGGAGGTGTCCCTGCCCATGGCAGGGGGGTTGGAACTGGAGGATCTTGATGGTCCCTTCTAACCTGAACCGTTCTACGATTCAGATATTTTGTTAGGTTTTCTTAGTGTTACAATTGAATCTCTTTGCCTGTGCTTGGACTTGGTAGAAGCCGTAAGTGCCTGCATGAGGAGTCACGAATGAGTAACTGGTGGAGGACAAGTGAGTTTGGACCATATATCTTTGGGCTGCGCCAGACCTGGCTGACTGTGGGTTTCAGAGCTGAGAAGAGACAAGTTGGCTGTGAGAGGCAGTGCAGAACATAATACTGGCAGAAGTGCAGAAAGAGAGAAAGGCTAGACCTTGGTAAATGGGTGGAGGAAGAGGCAGGATGATGGGATAATTGCCCAGGGACTTTGGCAGCGTGGGACTGAGATGAAAAAGAGAGAAACATCATAGGAAGATGATGCTGGAACTGACTTGATGAAGGCTCTGAAAGAAGATGGAAGGGTAAGACAAGGAGTTGGGGGTGTTGGGTGAGGAAGGGGAATTCCATATCCACATGGACCTGGAGCTGGGAGCCCAGAAGAGTTATGCAGATGAATGGGGAACTACCTTTTCTTTCAAAGGGAGGTGGGGGACTGGTAACACTGGAAATGACTGGGAAAGAATAGTGGAGAAGGGGAAGAGTTTGTTTTGACTACAGCCTGGAGTGAGGAAAGAGGTTCTCTGGACGTCTTAAAAAAGCCCTGGAGAGGGAAATGCGAGAGGCTGGAATAAGGAGATTCTGGAATTGGGGACAGGGAGAAAGATCACAGAGTGGCTTCGAAGGACATAACAGAGTCTGGTCAGGTAAAAAAAGATGAGTCTGGTAACAGAGGAAGGAAAAGATGGATAACTGGGTGTGAAAAGGTGCAGGTTGGCGAGAGAACATGAAGAGGGTGGTTGGTCCTAGCAAGGAGACTGGGATCACTTTCAGAATAGTAAGGAATGCAAACTGGGAAGGTCGTACTCATCTGTCTCCCGCTGCTCCCACGTACCTCTAAATTCTCCTGGTAAGAGTATTTGTCATCCAGTTTCAAGTGTTTGTCCACGTCAGTGAGGATAATGTATTATTGCTGTCAGTTACTCCACAAGCTGCAGGAGTCTGCGGGGTGTAACTTAACGCTTAAAACTCGTTGGTGATTAAGTGGGAGGATGGCCACTCAATGCTGCAGTTCTTGTGTTTGCTGCTTTTTTTTGGGGGGGGAGGGAAAGGTGGAAAACACATGTAAAAATCTTCAATAAAATGATAAGCTTTTGAATTATTGGGGAATAGGGGAATCCAGGTTATTCCGGCAGTACTAGTTTGCTCCTTACACATGGTAATAGTCTTGCACCCGTGATGCCACGTTGTTCCCCTGGGATTTGAGTCCCACCGGTCGTGCAGGGCAGGTGATGGTAGGTGGGATGAGGCAGGATTGTTGTCAGCCAGACTGAGGTGTCCCTTGGGAGAGGTGGAAGAGGTTGGTGGTGATGGCAGAGGTGGCAGGGAGCTGCCTGGCCTTCTGGTGAGTTATGGTGCCCCTGAAATCAGGTTCTCTCTCTCGTTCTGTCACAAATTTCTCTGTGATGCTAAGCCCCTTAAACTGAGCTTTTTAAAGACGATTGCTAATTGCGTGTTTCATGTTTTTCTGGAAGCCCAGCCTCAGCCCCAGGGCCTGTTTTGCAGAAGAGCATAGCTGTGACTGAAAGCAGTGAGACTCGCGCTTTGAAGAGACAAAGCGCTACAAAAAGACTCTGAAAAATCATGGCCTGGACATCTTAAGGCAGGCTTTCCTAAATTAGTGGGTACTTTTGGCTTTAATTTATCTGTGCCTAAGCTCCCCATGTATAAAACAGAATAATAGTTCCCTCAACTCACAGGGATTTGGTGAAGATTAGTGAAGTGTCTGTGAAGCCCTCACTTATTTTAGTGATGAGTGCTATAGAAAAGCCCATAAGGAAATTAATAATTTTGTCTTCAGAGCACCATGTGAATAGTTAGCAGGAAACAAGCTGTAAGGCTGTACCCTGAACAATGATAAGACAAAATATTGAATGGTTGCTTTATTAATTCTACGCTATCCATCCTGTGCCGTGAAGGAGAACTACACTTAAAAAAAAATGCTAAAAAATTAGACTGTATGATAATGTATACGCAGAGGAGACCAAATTAAGTTTGCATCAGCAACCGTAATTCTTTCATTGCCTAATGTTGGAGGGTTGATTTTACAGCCTGAAGTGTTCTTTTAAACAGAGACCAGTTTTTGTGTGTGCCATGCTGTATTTTAACGTGACTTGTGGGTATTTTTAAGAATTGTTTTACTCAATGCATAATTTAATTTTTAAATATTTCCTCGCTTCTTTAAGATTTGGAGTTTCTAGCATTGACATCTAGTACGTTTTTTTTGGTGAAGGTCCTGCCTTGTAGCGTTTATTGCTGGCCAGTAGCATTTACTAACACAGCTGAAAGCACTGGGGATGCTTGAATGGGGGAGGACGGCGGAATCGTGCCCTCCGTTTTTCATACCGTTATAAGGCGGTATCTTACAACTCGGATTGACTTCTCCAAAGATGAGAAAACTCTTTGTGGTGGAGGGAGGGAAAAGCTCAGAGGGTGAATTCAGCCACAACAAGGTTAATACACTTGCACAAAATTATACATGAAGCCAGGAGAGAGCTGAGAATAGTAGCACCCACAAATCCTGCCGAGGAGGTTGATCTTGTGAAGTGATGCCCTTCCCGCAAGGTGTCGATCCTCTGGAAGTTGTTAAGTTTAGAGGGCACTTAGCCCCCAGCGGGATCAGTCTCTTGTTTCCTGCATTATCTATCCGAGTCTTGATCTTACTTGCTCTTACGCTTGTCAGGTTGTCCTGGAGCCGTTCTGGGAGCCAACCTTATAATTTCTTGACCCTGTGGCTCCTTTCTTTTCGACGCTCGGGGCGCTGTCTGGGAGGCGAGCAGAAGCCAAGGCTCTTCTGGGGCGATGGTCTGTTTGGACCCAGAAAGGGGACAAATCATGTCTGCTGGGTTTTGCCTTTTGTTAGCTGTCAGGTGGGAAAAAAATACTATTTTTTGTTTTACAAGAAATACTTGAAATTTGTAAGTGTGGTATTAGTATCTGCGTGGGCGCTGCCATCTTTGTCTGAAATGTCAGGAGTTATCGTTAGAAAGATCCGTAAAAATGCCAAGGGAGGTGTCAGCCTGCCCTTCTTTCCTTTTCTGTCTCAAAATACTGATGTTTCTATAGATGAACTAGTCTCATTTGCTGAGAAAAATTCTCAACAGCAACCACAGAAGTAAAAGGACATGGAATAAAGCATCTACTTATTTCTTTTCATGGGTGCAGGAAGCTAAATTTGCAACCTCTCTGTTCAGAAATATTTTTTTTAATATCCAGATCAGGAGGTTTGTGATGGAGCCTGTATTTGGAAAATCCTGATATAAGCAAAGCTGTGGTCTGTTGCTGAAGTGCTTAGGCACAAATTGTTTCAGCTGCTCCGTGACGATAGCAGGCTTCTGACGGATCCTACGCTGTGGAGATCTGGGGCTAATTTTGTCTTCTTGTGGTTTGTTGTGGGCTACACGGGGCAGATGAGAGGGGTGAGGCTGGGAAAGGTTGTTGGACTTACTGCGCTCCTGTCTGTCAAATGCAGATCTTTACATCTAAGGAGCAGTTATTTGTAAAGCTTGCAGGACAGCACATAGCTAGAATGCTTTATTTATTTTTTTTTGGAAGATCTGACAGTATCAATATATGGGCAAATGGGAATAGTTTTGGTGGACTAGCCTCTTGCCTTCTCTGCGATGGTAGTTTTTAACCAGTGATGGTCAAGGCTTTGTAATTATATGGTCCTTCTTCTCAGCCACAAAACAAATCATTGCAATTTTGATGTGCCCTCAGTGACTCTTCTCAAATCATAGAATCATAGAATGGTTAGAATTGGAAGGGACCTTAGAGATCTTTGAGTTTCAGTCCCACTGCCATGGGTTCCAATGCCTCCACCAGACCAGGTTGCTCAAAGCCCCATCCAGTCTGGTCTTGAACACTTCACCCAGGGATGCGGCATCCACTTCTTTGGGCAACCTGCTCCAGTGTCTCACCACCCTCATCAGTCTCTACTGAAACACAGTGGTTCTCCATAGAATCATAGAATGGTTTGAGTTGGAAGGGACCTTAAAGATCATTGAGTTCCAACCCCCTGCCATGAGCAGGGACACCTCCCACTGAAGCAGGTTGCTCCAAGCCCCATCCAGCCTGGACTAGAACCCCTCCAGGGATGGGGCAGCCACAGCTTCTCTGGGCAACCTGTTCCAGTGCCTCACCACCCTCACAGCAAAGAATTTCTTCCTAATACCCAATCTAAATCTCCCCTCTTCCAGTTTAAAACTGTTACCCTTTGTCCTATCACTCCACTCCCTGACCAAGAGTCCCTCTTCAGCTCTCCTGTAGGCTCCCTTCAGATCCTGGAAGGCTGCCGTAGGGTCTCCTTGGAGCCTTCTCCTCTCCAGGCATCTTGCTAATTCTTTTTACCTGAGCATTATCCTGCACCATCCGGTTCCGTGGATGAGTTCAACATCATATGGACACTTTTTGTTCTCTCTTTCTGTGTCAGTCAATGACTGAAATCCTCATCCACACCTCTGTGCAGACATATGGCCCCTCTAGTACAACCTGTCTCTGCCAGAAACATCAGAAAATGGCTGGGAAGCTGCTTCTTTTGCCTTACTGGGTCTGGGAGCATGAGGAGGTGAAGTGGGAAGCCGGCTGCCCTCCGTTCTGCCCTCTTCCATGTGGAAAGCAGCCCTGGAGCTCTGTCTCCGTTAGGAGGAGGCTGCTGATGCAGCTCTACCTGAACACTGCAGCAGCCGAGCAGCCCTGGCTGGGCTGCTGGAAATAGCTTGTCCTGGCAAAATGGCCCTTTTTGACAAGATAGCTTATTACAGCAGCCCTCGCCCTCCCCCTGGCAGAAGAAGCCACACCAGCAAAAGGGCAGCCCCGGCAGCGTGGCCACCTTCGTGCCACTGCCCGTCACCTCTGCTTTGGGGATGCAGGTCCAGACCCTTTGTGCCTCAGGGGGAGACCATCCTCCACACCATGGGACCTTCACTGGCAGCGAGGGCATGGTCAGGGCACACTTTGAGCACCCAACTTTACTACAGATGCGCTCATCTTCTTCTCCATACATTACCTCCTAATTTTTTCATTTTCTGCTCTTTCTTGTCTGGTGTATGGTGTTTTTTCCCTTTTTATTTCCAAATGAATTGTGGAATCATGGAATTGCCTGGGTTGGAAGGGACCTTTCAGATCACCTAGTCCTACCATCAACTTAACACTGACAAAAACCATCACTAAACCCTACCTCTAAGCACCACATCTACCCATCTCTTAAATACCTCCAGGGATGGTGCCTCAACCACTTCCCTGGGCAGCCCATTCCAAGGTGTAATAACCCTTTCAGTGTAAAAAAGTTTTGTAATATCCAATCTAAACCTCCACTGGCACAACTTGAGGCTGTTTCCCCTTGTCCCATCACCTGTGGCTTGGGAGAAGAGACTGACACCCACCTTCCTACACCCTCCTTCTGGGGAGTTGTAGAGATCGAGAAGGTCTCCCCTCTGTTTCTCCAGGCTGAACACTCCCGGCTCTCTCAGCCTCTCCTCATAAGACTTGTTCTCCAGACTCCTCACCAGCTCCGTTGCCCTTCTCTGGACCCACTCCAGCACCTCAATGTCTTTTTTGTTGTGAGGGGCCCAAAACTGGACACAGCACTTGAAAACTCGAATGAGCACTCACCAGCAGGATCACCCTCTCACAGCAGTGGGGGGGAACCCAGTGGAACCCCATCACAGAGATGTCAGTGCAGCAGCAGACGAGGGCTTGGTCCAGGACACTCCTGCTTCTTCCCAGCTGGGTTTACTCCACTTGCTCAGTTCATTTTCTATTCTAATAGGGCTCTATTTTTCCTTTGGCTGGTATTTTGTCTGAGTGATTGCAGTGTAAGATCTCTCTAGCAAACAATTACAATTTGAAAATCAGGTTCTGAAAATCTCCCGGGCATCCTTTGGATCAGGAGAGTTAGACGGGAACCAGGGAAGCACAGAGACTGTGGGATCCGTTGGCAAATAAACATATGTGCGCTCATGGGAAAAAGTTTTCTAACTGCTGTCTAAAACGTAAAATTTTCTGACCCGTCTTGCTTCCTTTGGGTTGTGAGGGGAGAGGAATTACTTCAGATCAGTGGATGTGTAAACAGCTGTATGATACATTGCTGTGACAGCACATGGAGGAATAGGCCAACCACAAGGAGTTGTTAAAAACAGTATTTACAGGATTTTTTTTCCCTCTCTCCCAGAATAACTCCTCATTTCTCTGCAGTAGCAGGAAAGAATGGGTTTTTTTATGTTGTTCTTTTTCCATGGATGGCAGGTCAGACTTTTCCCTTGACATGTCTGCTTGTCACAGAACTGGTATCCAGCTTTCTCTCTTTTTCCAGATTCTGAGATTCCAAGTTAATGTTTGTCAGTCCGGTGGGATAAAAGTAGCATACCTTTATCACTGTCATCATCACCAATTATAGGAATCACTAAGGCATCTGTCACTGTGGTAGAGAGGTACTACAATATGCTTGTAAAGCATCTGGTTTCTTCAAGAGAAGAAACTAGTTCTAATTCCCTCTGCTTCAGTTATACATCTTTTGCTTATGGGTACTTGAATTTGTGTAGTTTAATTCAGGATTACACTCCTGGGGCCATTCCACTGTTCAGCACTTAGTAATGTAGAAGATCCACTGCCAGCTTGGAATTGCAGTCTGATAGTTTTAGCATTTGTACTCAACCTCATCTCCTCGCTGAGAGTGAATTCCAGAGTGGGAGACCATGCA
Source organism: Pedionomus torquatus (assembly GCA_013398155.1). Lineage (NCBI taxonomy): Eukaryota > Metazoa > Chordata > Aves > Charadriiformes > Pedionomidae > Pedionomus > Pedionomus torquatus. Next base: position 65,074 of record VZRU01020261.1, on the reverse strand, counting down.
AGGTTTCTGGCCCAGTGAGTTCAACTGGTTTCTATTGGGTTTTATGGCCCCTTCTCTTGTGCAGAGGAATCGGTGGAGCTGTGCAGAGTTTCAGCTGGTTTTCAGAAGTTTGTCATGTTCTCGTCCCCCATCTCTCGGCTGCACACATGGTGCGTGCTGCTTGCCTCACTGGATATCGTAAATACTGGAAGTTATAATAAAATTAGGAGCACAGATGTTCCTCTTACAACCAGTGCCCCGTGTATACAATAATAATAATGAAATATATCCATTGCTGTTCTCTGCGGTACTAAATTTTCTCCAGCGAGGCATCTTGCTTTAATAATAAAACCACATTTTCTTAAACAAGGGAGTATCAGATTTACATTGGCAGTAAGTCACTATTTTCAAATAGCATCGAGAGAGATACCCAAGATAACTGTAAGGCGCTCTAGGACAGCTGACTGTGCATGGAAACTGCAGCCAGGTGGAGTGGTCCACCAGGCCCACCATTAGTCTTCATTTCTTTCTTTCATCAAAGCAATTAATGGAAGAGGACTGTCGGCTTGAAGGCTCGCTCTCTGCTGCCAAAGAGGAGCTGCCTTTGTTGGAAGGCTGGTCAAGGTTTAACACCATCTATTGCGAACTGATGAAGTTTTAATTTTCCAGCCATGGTGGTAGCCAAAGGTTCTGGCCAGGGACCTTTCCTCGACTGAACTGCGACGAAAAGCAGATTGCTCTGAAGAGGTTGCAGCCCAAGCCCTGTGAGGGAAGATAGGTGTGGGCTTACAAGATCGTCGTTGGTGGGCATAACTTTGCATACATTTTTTTTTATCTATTTCCTCAAAAAATGCAAAAGTCACAGAATCACGGAGTGCTATGGGCTTGGAAGGGACCTGTGGAGGTCATCTAGTACAAACCTCTGGCCAAAGCAGGTCCTCCCACAGCAAGTTGCACAGGAACATATCCTCGTGGGTTTTGAATGTCTCCAGAGGTGGAGACTCCACCACCTCTCTGGGCAGCCCGTTCCAGGCCTCTGCCACCCTCAAAGTCAAAGTAACTCATGTTTATATGGAACTTCCTGTGTTCAAGTTTGTGCTTGTTACCCCTTGTCCTGATACTGGGCATCGCTAAAAAAAGACTGGCCCCTTCTTCCTGACACCCACCCTGTAAGTGTTTACAGGTGTTGATCAGATCTCCCCTCAGTCTTCTCCAGACTAAAAAGACTCCAAAAAAGAGAGATGACTTTCATCATCAGAGAGATGTTCTAGTCACCTGATCATCTTTGTGGTCCTCTGCTGTAACCTCTGCAGCAGTTCCCTGTCTTTCTTGAACTGGGGAGCCCAGAACTGGACACAGGACTCCAGATGGGGCCTCACCAGGGCAGAGCAGAGGGGAAGGATGACCTTCCTCAACCTGCTGGTCACACTTTTCCTGGTGCCCCACAGGATACCATTGGCCTTCCTGGTCACAAGGGCACATTGCTGGCTCGTGGTCATCCTGTTGACCACCAGGACTCCCAGGTCTTTTTCCTCAGAGCTGCTCTCCAGCATATAATACAGGGGTGGTGCTATGAAGCCCTACCTAAGTATCTTCTGGCTTACCCTCTCCTGCTACATGAGTCCTTTTGACTCCTCTGGATGAGTTTGCAGAATTGGGCTCCCGCTGCCCTACGCTCTTAATTATCAAGAAGGAGAAAATTGCTTGCGGTGACCAGGGCATGGCTGCAGTAAATGTTACCCTTCCAGGTGGAAAAGAGGTCAGACTCTGGTGAAAGAGGAAGAAAAACGTAGAGAAAGGATGATAAAAAACTGTAGGGGAGGAACAGAATGAAACATACGATTTTTCATTCTCTTTAATAATTCTCACCAATTCGACTTTTCCCGAGTAGCGTACCATTTATTCATTTACACCGTCTGCATTAAATTTATCATCTCTGGGCTAGCTGGGAAATCGAGGTCAAATTTCATTTTGGCCTGCAACTTGATAAAAATGACCTGCAAAAGGTAGATGACAGGCTGTTATTTTATGCACTGGAAAACAGCAAAGATCAGATCCTATCTCCTGCCTGTCCTCTTTTCCCTGCACATCTGATGTCCCTATCCGTAATGCATCCCCGGCGGGTGCCCTGATTTTGTTGGAAGGCCGGTCAAGGTTTAGAAGGAGGATGATGGCGTTTGGAAGCCGTAATCTCAGTTCGGCGTGGGTCCACCTGGTGCCTTTTTGCCGTCTGAAACCTCCACCGAGTCACTAGCAAGGTGTAAATATTCCACGTGCCTTGACGTGGCAGTCGAACAACCTACTTGTTATAGTTCATTTAATCTCCAAAGCTGTCTATTAATGTAGTAATTAATGATTTCTCAGCAGTTGGGGTTCGCTGTTGTATCCGCGACTTTCGGGAGGCAGGAAAAATCCTTCTAAAAAGGCAGCGTGCCAACGGAGCTTGTGGATGGCTGGAGGGTGTAGAAGTTCTGTATGGGAGGAAAAAAAGACCCCAAAATTAAGGTTTGTGTAGCACTTGGAGTATTTTGGGATCCACACCAAACAGAGACTGGAAAGGATTAGTCTGGGATTAAGAATCCTTTAAATTTAGGAAGTGCTTAACCTTCTCTGTGTCTGCCTCTGCCGGGGAGCGGGTGGCGGAGCAGCGGTGCTGCATTGCAGCCTCCTCCTCCACCTTGGGGCTTCTGTGATTCACTACACTGATAAAAAAGTTTGTTATCCTTTTGTACAGACNTTTTTTTTTTTTTTTTTTTTTTTGGGGTTTGCTTCGTAAAGATCATCGCAAGGGCTTATCTCCTGTAATTGTTTTACTGCCATCTGCATTACAGTATAATTACCTTTCCAAAATGGTAGATCTCTCTTTTGCTAATGTTTAAAGGCAAATAATAGGCAACTAAATTGCAAGGTCTTGGGATGCAGCAGCACATAGGTGGTAATAAAATGTATGTTATATTTACAGCATATACGTCTGTCTCTCTCCGTTTGTTCTGTTTTGCTTTTTTTTTTTTTATTTTGTTTTTTTCCTTAATCCGCCCCCGCTCCTCCAACCCCTCCCCAGGAATGGTAGATGATGATTATGATTTTCTCTCCTCCTCATATTTTTTTTCCCCTTGCCTGTCCTCTTTTTACATAGAGTTAATCATAACTCGTGAGGGTGGGGTTGGTTTTTTTTTTTTTTCTTTGTGTTAAAATTTGTTCCGATCCTTATCTGATAGCTGTTCAGGAAGGATGGATATTCTGGTATTTTCCTGAACGATGATGACAAATATGGCAAATAAATCTTAACGCAGATTGAACTAAATAAAAGGACTCTTCTGTTTTTAAAAGGTGATAGAGCTATTCTGTTTAATCACTGGTAGCTTTTTAAAGTTTTAAGTTGTATGAATGCAATTGTAAATCTATCTGTCTGTCTATCTGTTTTTCTGCCTGTAGCCTATAAATGCCCTTAGGTTCATATGATAAACTACTTTTCTGATAATATCTTTAAGTTTTCTGTTCCCTGCAATGATGTACCAGGAATTACAGGAGGTGCCTTTCCTTACATGTGAATGCTTGTTCCCTGCCTGCTGCTGTAAATCCTGCGTTACCTGAAAGGTTAAAATATGGAGGTGAGGCCATTAAAAACGTGTCCAGAAAATGTAGATGACAGGGAAAAAAAAGAAAATACAGCGACAGGGGGGAAATACCATAGATAAAATGATAAGGCAGAGAAATAAAGCATGACAGGACCATGATAGTTTGCATGAGTAATGAGAACTGAATTCGTGGTTTTTAAATTGCTGCTTAAATTCCTATTTGCATGTTTATCAGAAATCTCCTTTGCTTAAGTAAAACTGGCCTATATACATTTTTAAAATCCATGTATAGCTCTGATTTTGTTAAATGGAGGAGTTCGATCCAGTTAGATAGATGCATGCGTATGATACTATTTTAATAGCGGCAGCGTGTGTAGGTCACAGTCTTAGATGGGCTCCATGAAGGGCTCGTCCCTGCTTTCACCAAAGTCAGTGGAGAGACGTATCTTACTGAAGATCAAGACTGGGTCCTGAGTGACTTGTAGAGAGCCCCAAGAATAAGCCCACATGGCCTTGAGCCTTCTAGAGCTTTGTAGTCTTCTGGTGTTCTCAAGCCAGTAGGGAAAGACTCTTCTGCACCATTTGTCAATGGTTTAGAATCATAGAATGGTTTTGGTTGGAAGCGACATTAAACATCATCCAGTTCCAACCACCCTGCCGTGAGCAGGGACACCTCCCACCACACCAGGTTGCTCAAAGCCCCATCAAGCCTGGCCTTGAACCCCTCCAGGGATGGGGCAGCCACAGCTTCTCTGGGCAACCTGTTCCAGTGCCTCACCAACCTCATAGAAAATAATTTCTCCCTAAGATCTAATCTAAATCTTGCCTCTTTCATTTTAAAACCATTACCTCTCTTCCTATGGCTCCACTCCCTGATCAAGAGTCCTTCCACATCTCTCCTGTAGCTCCCTTTTAGGTACTGGAAGGGGCTCTAAGGTCTTCCCGGAGCCTTCTCCTCTCCAGGCTGACCAACCCCAACTCTCTCAGCCTGTCTTCATAGGAGAGGTGCTCCAGCTCCCAAGTTTGGTGGCCTCAGGTCCCAAGACAAAGGTGCTTAGAGAACTCAATCCTGTGTTTGCATCTTTCATGCTGCTGGTCCTTCCTTGGTTACCTGTGATTAATTTCACTGGCCACTGAGTGCCCCTGATTCCTCAGATAAATGCGTGTACCATAAATTCAGGTACCATAATTTTGGTGGGATATCGGACTGCTTCACCTCTGCAGTTGACACAGGCGTGGATTTTGGTGCCCGTGTGTGTGTCCCCGTGTGTGCTTGTCTACCTGCACCTTCCACAAGTGTCTCAGCCACCTCCCACAGCCTCCCAGCCCTCTCCTTACACCCACCAGCTGGTGAAGGAACCATGGCAGCTCCTCTGGGAGGTGACCTGGAGTCAGTGGAGGTGAGCATCCTCCCAAATGACACTGAACGCCTCAGAGAGCCCTGGCCACCTGAGACTCATCAACAGCGCTTTCAGGAGATGGAGAGAGAAACTCTCTGTTGAACAAGAGGCAACGAATGTGCTTCTGAACAGGTTCTCCAGCATGTAGACACCCAGAGCAGGCAAGGGCAGCATTTCCCTCCTCTTCAGGAGATGTCTCCTGCTGGACTGGGCAGTCCTTTGAAGGCTACGTTAGCCTGTGGAGAATGGAGCTGCTGCAAATCCGAGTCATGTGCCCGCTCCTTTATATACATTCTTATGGCATCTCTGAAACAGAATGCAAATTGAATTTCAAACAAAAGGTATCACCCCGGCTGCTACGGTGGTGAATGACCTCGTCTTTGCAAACTGACACTGCCATAGACGTTTGCAGGTGTCGGTCCTGCACTGATGGGCTTCGGGTACCGTGCAGAATTCCTAGCAGAGAAAGAACCATCGAAGAGCTGCTGTGAAAACATAAAGCCCTGTTTTTTCTCTTTCTCTAAATACGTATATACATTTTTTCTATCATTTTATAATTTTGGCTATAGAAGCAAATGAAACATACTTGCCTTTTTCACATATGCAACCTCTTTAATTAATCTATATATCTTTCCTGAATTTCTGTTTTCTAATATACCGGGGCTGGGGAAAAGTCGTATGTCTAATTTACATGTCCAAATTAGTTTCAACTTAGTTATATTGAATGATAATAGATTTCTTTTTCATATAATTAATGTTGTCTGCAAACGTAACGTGGATTAAATCTATCATTGTAAAGATCTTAAGATTTTAATATTTTTGCAGAGGCATAAATACAGTGTAGCTATAATTATTTCATTATGTATGTATAAAAATAGGATACGGGGAAAAGTGCATGCTTTCCTTCACTGATTACTCTTAATGTCTCCCAAATTTCCTGATTTACAATATTCTCCAAGGATGTAGATTTTTCTAATTGAAGTACAGTAATTTGCATATTTTTAGACCTTGTGACACAGTTAATTGATATGTCATTACTTATACGGCACTGAATATATTTTACACGTTCTCTGCAGAGCAGGCTTAACTCGAGATGCGGTGCTACTTTGCAAAGAACTCAAAACTATCGCCTTCGAGCTAATCTTTTCCTTTCCTTCCTCACCCTTCCCTTTCTTTATAAAGGCGAAGCAAAAATGGATGATGTAGTAATTGGTGTAGTTCCTGTTCAAATGTACTCGTTAAAATAATGTTACTGTGTAAATGACAGGACCAGGAAAGTAAGAGCCAAGTAAACAAAGAAAGGAAGAATAATGGGAGAGACAAGGACAAAGAAGATAAGGTTAAGGCTGGGAGGGAGCTAAATGTCAATAGTATCAGTGCTGGGTGTTTGAAAACCAAATTGTTCTGTTTTCTTTTACACTATTCAGTATAAACTTGTTAAATGTTCACTGTGTCAAGGAATATTTTAAATGGGTCTTTTAAATTTGGGAGCAGTGTATTTCTTGTGGATGCTAGCAATGTGCTGTGTAGCCCTCTGGGATTCAATAAGGGGCAGAGTTTCTCTAGTGGCAACATATTTATTTCACCTGGTGCATACCCACCGCAGAACTGAAGGCTTTTTGTCTTTATTTGCTAACCAGGAAGGTGGCTCAGGCATGTAAAAAGGACTTGAAGGGATCATAGGTTTATTTTCCCAGGGTTCTGGTTAGAGGTATGGATCGTTGGCAGTGGCCTCCTCATCTCTGGTGGATTTATTATTAATATTGACCATCACTTACACAGCAGTAAGGGTGAATGGGGGTCTTATGAGGGTTAAGAAGATAAAATTCCATTCCTTGCCCATGTATGGGATGCCCAAAATGCATGAGTTATGCCTGTGTTTATACCACCTTTTTGCCCCGTGGGGTTTGCACTGCGAGTTGCTTCTCAGCCTGGTTAGTGAACGAACACCTCATGTGCTCTTTTTTTTTCTCTTCTCTGTTTTGGGAGGATAAGGTTGGGTGTGAGAGCAGGAGATGTCACTGGAGTGAGAGACACTAAAGGAAGCTATTGCATTTTCTTAAAAAGTGTGATATCTTGGCAGGAGTTTCTTCTAAGGCAGCAATAAAAAATAAATATAAAACCACCGAGCACGTCTTTTAAAACGCTTGTACACCAGAGGCTTCTTGCTTCAAGATACTTCCCGTTGAATCAAGCTCAGGAGACAGATATGAATTCTGAGTCCTGGCTGTGAAAGTAGAATTCGCTCTCATATCAACTTGATTATTTTTATTTTTTTTCCCCTCAGCAGAAGGGGTGAGGAAAAGGGAAAATTGCCAAAAGCGAGTCCTGTCTCTCCCTCTGAATTTGGGGTCCCGGCTCTCCTCTCAGGCCAGACACTCCAGCAGCTGCAGGAGTTGGAAATGATGGTAGAGCAGCAGCTCAGAAACATATGTAGGAGGGTCTGCCCGAGTTGTCATTTCACTGCTCTGGCATAAAAACCTCTTTAGGGGAACCGTGGAAACTAAAGCTGTGGAAATTGAGGGGATTTTCACCTGGTGCATTGTGTGGGTTTTTTCATGTTTCTTATTTTGTTTTAATTAAGCAAGTCATGGTGGACTTTCCCAGGTGACAATCAATACTTAGTTAAAAAGCCTTTCTTCTTGCAGAATCATGGCATGACAAGAGGGTTTAGTTGTTTGGGGTTTTTTTAGGATAGCATTAACTCCACATGTCTATGAGACAGCTGTTTATGATAAGCCAGCTGTTTAGGCACTATGTCATTGGGGAGGGAGGGAGAGGGGCATCTCCGGGATGTAGTATCTGCCACCAGCCTTTGATGCCAGACTGAGGATGCGACAAATAATAAAGGTGAGAAAACCAGCGAAAGAAATCAGGAGATTTTTCTGTGCTACAAGAGTAGGTTTCTTTGAGGATACAGTTTCAAGATGATCTGAGAATAGGATAGTTAGAAAGGATTTAATTTCTTTTTTTAAGATAAATTCAACACCAAGAATAAATAATATGCAATATTTTCAATTTTTATTTCTGCTCCTTTTAAAATGGCCCCATTTTCTGCTTGAACTTTTTAGCAGTTGTCCAAGCAAGGAGGTGTAGCATTTATTAATGGTAAAATATATTCTGCTCTGTATAATTAATAATAATTAATAAAGACGCTCTTTGATGATTGTATTAAATGAGGTGATTGATTTTGTACTGGAGAGTGTCTTTCCTTATAGGAAACTTCTAATTTTAACTACCCGGAGAAAAGATGTTTCAAATAAAAAATATGCAGCAGCGAAAGAAATATTTTATCCTTTCCAACCGGTTCTAAGCATCGATAAATTCAGGCTGTAAACCACTAATTCTTAAAAAGCAACGGGAAAGTCTTAGGCTGTTTTTACATCGCGACGTTTCTCACTCTGCCAGTCGTGGGAGCGGAAGGGGTTTTACTGCCCTTGAAGAAGAACGGCACTCGGGCATCGATTGTGTACATACAGAGCGCTGCGATTTCATAGACGAGTACATCAGGCGCTGCTGTGTTACAGCTGAGCAACGCCTGTGCGAGTGGTGCTAATCTCCCCTTCTTTGGGAAGGTTTCTGAAGGTTACTGTGCAAATACCAGCAACCTGTAGGCTCTCGCTTGCTTAATGGGAAGGCAAACCTGGTAACAGCTGTCTTTCCCAAGGAAAGAACTCATATTGTGCTTTTCCGTATTTTCTTGTAGTGTTCACAGGTCTCTCATTAACTTTATTGTGGTTTCCTTTTTAAGAGCATCCCTGCAGGTTCCTCTATCTCCGAGGAAACATTTTCCTCCCCCTGAGATCGTAGTGCCTCGTAACCTGCCCGGGGAGAGATCCTCTGTGCGTCGCCGAGGGGCTGCAGATCATTGCTGATGGGTGTTTGCAGGTCCATCAGGAAGGGATGTGGAGGTTAACCTCTCCAAGTGAAACTTGGAAGGAATTTTAAGAGGGCGGAACATAAATTACCTGAGCTGAAAATTTGTCAAGACAGAGGTTGAAATCCCCACTCTTGAGAGTTTCTGTTAAAATTACTAGATAAAGCCTGCCCCTTTAGAAGTCAGTGGCGGTTGTCCCCTGGAATCACCTTCAGCCTCATCTAAGTCACATCTGGACTTGCAGTTCTTGACTGTGCCAAGCTGCTCGTGTCTTCAGGGTGAGCAGTGGATGAATTTGAGGTACGTGCAGGTCATTAATCTCCGTGTAAGGGCGAGGAACAGCTCATGTATAGCTGGAGAAAGGGTGGGGAGGCATGTGCTGGAGAGTCATGCTCATGGAATCAGGGGTGGCAGCTCTTTGGTTGGGCTGGCAAAAGTGCAAAGACATAGAGTGGCTGGAATTTGGAGCTCAACACCTTCAGCCTTGAAATAACCCACATTTATATTGAGCAACGAGGGCAGCTACCAGCTGTGTTTGGTGTGAGGTGCGGGGTGGGACTTGCCCGTGGCTTGTGCTTTTTGAGATGAAGTCGAGTGCCCTTTTGGAAGTAGTTACTGTCACCTGTCGGAGTTTCTGTGGCCCTGTGGAGTGATGGTGGGGTACAGCTGTGTGTTTTCCATTAGCTCTCTGCTCAGGGCACCTCTAGCACTTTTGCTGTGGGCACAACTGGGTTACCTTCGCTGCTTTCAGCATTTCCATCACCCATAAAGTCCCACCTCAGGAAGGTGATTATAACAAAGTCTTGTGTGTCAGGATTCCAACAAGTCACCTGGAAGGTTTTTTTTTCCTTTCCACAATTAACTGGATTTCTTCTGTGTTTAATAACTGTTTGCCTTTGAAGCCTGATGTGTTCCACACTCAGAATTAGAGCTCTGAAACAGGGGGGTACCAATGCGCATTCGTTGTTTGTGTTTGACTGACACAGATATGGTCCTGTGTATCATCATGTGGAGATGGGAAGGAATCTGTCAGGTCAGACAGATGTGAATGCACTTCTGAGGAGAAGGATCTGGGGGTCCTAGTAGATAGAAAGCTGTCCATGAGCCAGCAATGTGCCCTTGTCCCCAAGAGGGCCAGTGGAATCGTGGACTGCAGAGGGAAGAGTGTGTCCAGTAGGTCGAGGGAGGTCATTCTACCCCTCTGCTCTGCACTGGTGAGGCCACAACTGGAATACTGCATCCAGTTCTGGGCTCCCCAGTTCAAGAGAGGCAGGGAACTGCTGGAGAGAGTCCAGAGTAGGGCAACAATGATGACTCAGGGATTGAAGCACCTCTCTTATGAGGAAAGGCTGAGAGAGCTGGGACTCTTTAGCCTGGAGAAGACTGAGGGGAGACCTTAACACTTACAAGTATCTAAAGGGTGGCTTGAAGGAGGATGGATCTGGACTCTTTTCAGTGGTTCCCAGTGACAAAATGAGGGGCAATGGGGCACAAGCTGGAACATAGCAAGTTCCATCTGAATATGAGGAAAAAATTCTTCCTGGTGAGGGTGCCAGAGCCCTGGCAGAGGCTGCGCGGGGAGGATGCGGAGTCCCCTTCTCTGGAGACCTTCAAGCCCCACCTGGATGCAGTCCTGAGGGATGTGCTCTGGGCAGTCCTTCTTTGGCAGGGGAGTTGGACTGAATGATCTCTAGAGTTCCATTCCAATTCTGATAATTCCCTGATTCTATGAATGTACCAGGTTACCCAGAGAAGCTGTGGCTGCCTCATCCCTGTAGGTGTTCAAGGCCAGACTGGATGGGGCTTTGAGCAGCCTGGTCTGGTGGGAGATGTCCCTGCCCATGGCAGAGGGGTTGGAACTCCATGATCTTTAAGGTCCCTCCTAACCCAAACGATTCTATGATTCTATGAATGCTGGTCACCTTTCCTGGGTCATTTTTCTGCTGCTAGGATCGCGCCTCATTTTGTCCTATTTGCAGGGTCTTTGGTATTTGATGGAGCTTTAGTTTCTGTTCATTGGGTGTTTAACTCTGGTCATCTGTGAGCTGAACTATTGTAATTTAACTGAAATTCTGATGGAATGTAGAGCATCTGTGTACAGTGCGATAGCCTGTGGGGTAACTGAGATCATGTGGCATCATCTCATGGTCTGTTCTCTCTAGAAACGGTGAAAACTGTCTTCCTTCCCTTTTGTTGTCCAGATATTTTGATGAACAGATTTCCGTCTAATCTCTTACAGAGAATGAAAGTTAAATCTTCAAGCTCTTTGGGCGTTAGGTTTGTGTGTTATTAGCTGTCTTATAAGCATGAGTCTCTTAAAGTACTTGCAGAGAGCCCTTGACCCCAAAAAGCTTTGTCTTGTGTACCATAATTGTGTACACACACACGTGCACATGAGCATGGTGCCTTGACGTGATTCTTCTTAACAGGGCAGTAGGTGGAAAGGTCGGGAGAGCTTCTCCCGTGAGTACAGGAGAAGAAACTGGCAGTACCCACGGGTGTTGGGCTGTATTTACAAATGTGAATGATCAGTGGAGACTCCATAAAGGCAAACATTTCCAATCTTTTGAACCCTCCTACTGCCTTTATAATGTTGTTTCTCAAAGGTTGTAACATAAAGGTCAAACCTTAAAGACTAAGAGGAGGGTGTTTACTGCCAGGGTAGGTCCATCACTAGGTGCTTATCTATTTTTTGAGTTGCTAACAGATGTTCTGCCCGTCCTACTGGATGAAATAATGAAGTCTTTGCTTATTCTCATACGTATAAAAATTCCAATATAAATTAGTTATTCTGAAAGCCAATATTCCTGATGCTTATTTCCATACTATTAGAATTGCAGAAAATCTGAAAGTAATATATGTCAATTAATATAAAATGTTCAAATGAGTCTTTATTGAAAACCATATTTTTCTAATCTCTCAATTGTTTTTAAAAGCATTTATTTTTATTAACTAACAAACTTGCTTTGTTGGGCAGTTCATTAGCTGTAGAAAGATTTTATTATTTGCACCAAAAGTCTGTAATAAAATTCTAGTGGTATCGTTCAGAGCTGATTTTTTCATAAAGCATTATGCATCAGGTAAATAGTCTGAATGTAAATGTCTACTTTAGGCAGGGTTCATTAACGAGGAGAAAAGATGCAATTTTGACTAGGAATGAAAAATAAAACAATGAACTGTTTCCTGACACAAAAATAATCTAATATTTCAAACTGGCTCATACCAACCTCTTAAGATAGTTAAATTTTAGGTGGAGCTACTATTAGTTTTACCCTACAGTGGACCAGTGCAACCCAGAGAATAGTTTGCAGTATTCAATATTCAATATTACACAAATATCTAGTGCTGAACCGTAGATCTTACTCAGCCATAAAAGTAAAGTGCTTGCTGATTTTAAGAGCTGCGCTGTGTAATGGCAGCAGATCAGGGCTGTTTCTCGTGTATAAACTGGGATTCAGTTAATTCACTGTGTAGATTGGCTTGCAAGTTTTCATGATAAAGATCAGGTACTGACTGGTACCAAGATGAGACCATTGATCCATTTCTGCCCAGTCCTTGAATAATTGTTATTAATAGTAATTATATCTTACATTTACATGCAGCTATATGTTCATAAGGTTCCTAAATTGTGTAGCAGACAAAGGAAAAAATTCTGCCCTTACTACACTCCAAGTAGTTCCTTTGACTCAGGTGGCATCTCATGTCCATGACACACATGGAATAGATGCCACAAAGATGATCAGGGGCCTGGAGCATCCCTCTTATGGGGAATGGCTGAGGGACTTGAGTCTTTTTAGTTTGGAGATAAGAAGGCTGAAGGGGGATCTCATCAAGACCTGTAAATAGTTAAAGGGTGGGTGTCAAGAGGAAGGGGCCAGTCTTTTTTCAGTGGTGCCCAGTGACAGGACAAGAGGAAATGGGCACAAACTTTTACATAAGAAGTTCCATCTAAACATGAGGAGGAACCTTCACTTTGAGGGTGGCAGAGCCCTGGAACAGGCTGCCCAGAGAGGTGGTGGAGTCTCAGTCTCTGGAGACTTTCAAACCCCACTTGGACATGTTCCT
>VZRU01020261.1:24533-46711 GCA_013398155.1 Pedionomus torquatus | reverse complement strand
AGTTTATTAATGGCTCGTTAAAAAATGTTGCTTGTGCGCTCTGTCTCTGCATGCGTTGTGGAGGTGAAGGTGGCACTGAATCATCTCTTGTGCCCTCTGGATCCTGGGGCTCAAAAATACCCCAATGTAACTCATAGTCCTGAGGGGCTCACTCACATCATGGTGACGGTCCCATCTGCAGCATCTCCTGCAGCCACCAGACTGGGCGTGTTGAGTTTGGAGAAGAGGAGGCTGAGGGTAGACCTCCTTGCCTCCTACAGCTACCTCAAAGGAGGACGCAGAGAGGTGGGTGCTGGCCTCTTCTCCCAAGGGAATAATGACAGGACCAGAGGAAATGGACTGGAATTGCGTCAGAAGAGCTTTAGGTTAGATGTTAGGAAGAATTACTTTACTGAAAGAGTGGTCAGGCACTGGAAGGGGGGTGGTAGAGTCACCATCCGTGGAGGTATTTAAGAAAGGTGTAGATGGGGCACTTCAGGTCATGCTCTAGTGGCTGAGGTTGTAGGGTTTTTTTGTGTGTGTGGTTGGACTTGCTGATGTCAGAGGTCCATTCCAACCCTGATGATTCTATGATTCTGTGACTTGGTGGCCAGAGTGAGGGGCACCCTCCTGCTCTGGACAGAAGTGGAGACTCATCTTCTCCTGAGCCATCAGTGTGGAAAGGGCTGAGCTGGCATGTCTCTGATGGGGAGCCCAACTCAGGTGTCACCAGCCTTGTCTTTGCTTGAAGAAAACAATGTGAAAGAAGCAAGGTCAGGAAGCCTGTTGTGGCTGAAGTCTGTGCTGCACCTAGCAAACCTTGAGAACTGACCTTCTTGCTTCATTTTCTGAATGAAGTGAGATGGTAATTTCTCAAGGTTTGCTAGGTTCATCCACAGCTTCTTTGAGCAACCTGTTGCAGTGCCTCATCACCCTCACAGGAAAGAATTTCTTCCTAGTAGCTCATCTAAATCTCCTCTCTTCTAGTTTAAAACTGTTACTGCGTGTCCTATGGCTCCATCCCCATCTCTTCTGTAGCCCCCTTTAGGGACTGGAAGGGGCTGTTAAGGTCTCCCCAGAGCCTTCTCTTCTCCAGGCTGAACAAGCCCGACTCTCTTGGCTTGTCTTCATAGGAGAGGTGCTTCAGCCCTCTAATCATCTTTGTGGCCCTCCTCTGGACCCGTTCCAACAGGTCCATGTCCTTCCTGTGCTGAGGACTCCAGAGCTGGACACAGTACTCCAGGTGGGGTACTCACCAGAGCCGAGTGGAAGAATCCCCTCTCTGGACCTGCTGGACACAGCTGCTTTTGATGTAGCTCAGGATGCTTTTGGTTTCTGTGACCCAGCTTCCAAAGGTGAGATCCTGCCTATTCAATAAGATGCTGGAGTTAAGGATATGCCATTTGAAAATGCTGTTGCTGCTGATTTTGTCTTTCTTGTTATCCTGCATTCACTTTGAATGCTTTTAAATCATTGTGGCTTTTTGCTTAACCCTGTTGAAAGAAAACAATAGGCCTATTGTTAACTTTAAATGCAAGCTACAATTAAAAGCTCAGATCTCTGATGTGGCACTTTAAAAATCCCTCTGTAGATGGAAAGAGGTTTCTTTTCCATTGGGAACTCTGCATTATTTAGTAGATTTGCCTTGCAGGACAGATCATTTCAAGGCTTTATGATTATATAGAGGATCAAACATTTCTGTGGCCTGAATTAAAGCAAAATAATCACCAGCTCCATGGAACCTTGTGCTTTCTTGGACAGGCTTTTTCTTTCCTTGCCTTCAGAGCAGATTCTTTTTCCCAAACCCTCTTTATTTGACACATTTTTTTCTTCCTGGAGTGCGTCTTCCGTCTGGTTTCCTGGTGAAGCAGTTTGGCCAACTCAAAGAAAACAAGGATTTCAGTCTGCTGCTCCATCCCCTCCTGTCACGGGCACCCAGATGCCTACGCCCCAAACCCCAGGCTCCCAGAAAACAAGGAAACCCTTTTTTCAAACAAGAAAACCACTTAATTTCACCCAGTGTTGTTCGTATTCTTTGGCTGCTCATTAACATCTCTCCTTCAGACCAAACTCTGTAAATGTAGAACTTTTTCACTTTTGTCGTTGACCTGGTTTAAGGTAAAGTGAACCAATTTTCTGTTTTACAATTTTACTTTCTCAGCTGGGCCTCTTCTAACTAACTAAACCCTGAAATTAACAGCACCTTGTTCAGAGAACTGTTCCCTCTCACAGTGATAAGACCTGATTATCCCAAGGCATGGTGTGCAGAGAGGCCCTTGCTTAGACTTGTTGCTGGAACAACCAAGGGCAGGGAATTTCATTATTTGCCCCCTTGGAGGGTTGGAAACAGAAAAGCGTAAAGGGGTCCCACCTGCAAGGAGGAACAGACAGGAGAGGTGACCCAAACCTGACCAGCTGGGGTGTTCCATCCCATCCACATCATGCTCAGTACAAAAGCNTATCTGTTTCATTATTTTCTTCTTATTTTAATTTTAGTATTAATAATTCATTAAAGTAGTTTAGTGTATTCTAAACTCATAGATATCTTTAATCTCTTCCTCTCCTTTCTTTTTGGGGGGAGGAAGGACCCTCTGTCAGTCTGTTTTTGGTAAATTTGGCTGAAACCATGACAGTCGTTTTTCTTTGGTTGGTTTTGTTGCCAGCCTCTGTCTCTGCAACTGAGCAGCACTTTTCTGATGCTTCTTCAGTCTTCTTGAGAGGGTACTGTACTCGTCAGTGCTTGTCTTGGTCCCTGGGGTGAAGAGGTACGGCTCAAACAGACAAATAAGTTCTTTCTGGAGGAGGAAAGCGTCGTGCATTTTACATCTCCTTTAATACACACAGCGTTTTGGCATGTGCTGGACCATTTGGTTTGAAAGAGAATATTTACACAGGAAAAAAAAAGGTTTCATGCAGTGAGGGAGACTTTCTACAAGTGGTGGTTCTTTATCAAGTACTTCTCCCCACAGGGTTTTGGAGTTTTTTTTCCCAGTGGAATCCTGAATCCTGGCTGCCAGCTGTGGTTTCTGGTGGCGGGATGCTGCCTGAGCCAGGGCAGGCTTGATGGCAGCCTCACATCCCCCAGCCCTAAATGATGTATGAAATGCAAAATCCTCACTTGCCCCATGCTAGGAGGGAGGAGGGAGACGATGCTTTGCTGCTGCTGGTTCTCTCTTAGCTGAAACTCCTCAGTGGAGAATCATTAAAAAATAAAGACGATGGTAAAGAAAAGAAGAAATGACAGCTGGAAGACACGAAAAAACCACAGAACAAGCCAACGGGAGAGCCAGTTAAGGCCACCTACCCCTGCCCGTGGCTGGCTACTGGAACGGACCGCCAGGCACGCGCCCTTCTTCTCCGACTCGATTATTTTTATTTTCCCGAGGAACTGTGCTTCCTATCAGCTCTAGCACCTGGTTGAATCCATCTATTTATCTTTTCCTTTTAATTAAGAAATAATGTCAGTGGGATGAAAATAAAACCTGACAGGATGAAGATCTCCTGCCGTATTATAAAAACAACGTGAGGGTGAAACCGAGATGTTGATTTTTGAAAGCAAGAAATCATTTTCTAGTGGCAAGATCCTATTACCGGGAGCTTATTGTTGTTATATTAATGAATGAAAAATACGTACGATGAAGTGAGCAACTGGAGATCTGACCAGACAACCAGAAACTAAGCTCCTCACGCAGGCGATGGTGCAACTGAGGCTACTGGTTGACTGCTATTTTTGGAGAGCCTTGTCCCGGCTGACTCAGAGAGGATTTTCTTCTGGGTTAACTGGCCTGAAGAATTGCCAGAGACCCCTGGTAATGGATTGGGGGTGTCAGGTCCTTAATGCTCTTAATGCCCGTTGACTGCAGTGCAGCTGACGATGGGTAAGAAGGCAACGTGGGCATTTCTGAGGCCTCTGGAGTGGAACCCAGAGACGTCCATCAGGCATGTGGGCTTCCTCGGTGTTGCCTGCAGAGGGCTGATTGCTTGACAGTGGGGACTAAAACCTGCCAGCCTCCCGAGAAGAAACACATCTGCATACTCAGCTTCTTAACGCAATAGGAGATGCAGAGGAAAAGAATTCTGTCCTTAATTTTACCTTTCAGGCTGTTTATCAGTAGCTGTAAGGAAGCGTCTTGATCCACTCAAGACTCTTTGCTCTCTCCTCAAGGCAACTTTCCTTGGGCAAATTGACCTGAACTGACTTTTTTTCCTTTAGAGGACAGCTCAAAAAAGCTACCTCCTCTCCTGCAGCATAGCTGAGTGGTCAGAAGGTTTGACCATGGTGAGATGTTCGAGTTTGGGTTGTCTTTTCTGCTTCTTGTGGGGTTCCCCACCTGTATGTCCACTCTTAGGAGCATGATTGTGGTGGCCTTGCAGGCAGGTGGGGAGCAGGCAGAAGATGTTCCACATTGTTCTGCTCTAGTGGCCAAGATTGTTGGGTTGGGTGATTTGTTTTGTGGGGTTTGGCTTTGTGTTGGGTTTGGTTTTTTGTTTTTTTTTTTTTTTTGGTGTGTGTATGGTTGGACTCGGTGATCTCAGAGGTCCCTTCCAACCTTGAAGATTCTGTGATTCTGTTCTGAAGTGGTGCCCAAAACTTTGCCAGAGTTGGGCAGACAGACAGCGGGGCGTAAGGACGGGCAGCCATTAGAGCAGCTGGGCAGGGAACCGTATGTTCTCACTCTCAGGAATATGTCTGTATTTCTAATTTAAATCACTCTCAGATACAATGAAGAATAAAGCATTTTGATCAGAGTTACCGATGACCTATTTAACATTTAAACTGGTTGGCACTTATTTCAGCTCATTTATGACTCCTTAATGAGTTTAATGAGTTCTCTCGGATGTCAGCGTTTACTACTCATGTAGCTTTATGGCCCTGGATTCAGGGGATGTGAGGGACTGGTTTAGTGACCTTGGGCAATGCCCTGAATGTAGCGGTGCCTCAGTTTCCCATAAAGAGGACGATGCAGGATACCTTTCACAGCGGCTTGCGCTGAAAATTATATGGGAGAATTATTTTATTGCATTTTTTTTTGCGTAATACCCAGTGTAATGGGCAGCTGGCTTTCCATAGGGCCTCTAAATGATGCTATTTTAAAAACGAAAGGTGATAGTTAAGCAATGCAGCATAGGATGACAGGGACACACATACATATGTACGGTTTTGTCTTAAAGAAGACAGAAGAATAGCGGTGTCCATTAGTCAAAGTGATGCAGTCCCAGGACAACACAGCAATTATTTCATTTGTATTACTCTCTGCCCGTGTGAGAACCCATACCTGCTTTCCAGATTTTCAAACAGATAAGCAATTTTTTAATTGATGCCTAGCCTGAATATATCTAATGTCAGCCAACTGTTGTTAATAGGAGCTATTATAACGTAAAAGTGCTGATATTTTAAATGTAGATGGTCAGTCCCAGCAGGACTATACATTCAGGCCTCTTCTACAAGGTTGCATTAGTCATTTGACACCGGTGCTGAATTTATGTTGTCAGATGGATGCCAGCTATTGAAACTTGACAACTAATTCTGGATAAGACTGATTGGAATTGATAAACCCTCTTTTATTTGGGGGCGAAAATTGGAAGTGGCTGCTGGTCCAAATAGAATCTCTTATCTAGTATGGCACGATGGCATTTAATGAAAAACATTCAAACAAATCTACTCTTGGATTGCCCCGAAGATAGAGAGTTGCAGAGTTGGATGCAATTCAAATCAGTAGTTCTTTATTTTGCATAACTTTGGGGCATGCCGAGACGTTTCATCAGTACCTGATGTCATTAACTTTGGCGGCCACCACCTAAATGTCTTGCTACTCACGTGTATGAAACATTATATTATTAGAGGAATTCGTGGAAGATAAGAAAATGCATTTGTTTGTTTCGCATTCTTTGCATGTGGTAATAATGACACCTTAAGTTACTGAGACTGAAACGTGTTTTAAATTCGGATGTTGGTTTGCCCTGCATGAAAAGCATTACCTTGGCCTTGCCGTCTAACAGAGACTCAGATGTTGAAAATGTGCTCATTTTTAAACTCTGGCTATAGCTCGGCTCCTTATTTTTTTCATGCAATGCCCCAAAACCAGCTAAAAAAGGTGGAGAGAAGGTGGCGTGGCACTTTCAGAGCAGCTCTTCCTGCTGCAGCTCTGCTTGTCGCCCTGGAGCTGCGTTACCGGTGGCTTCTGGCCACGCTAAGGAGCCATCGTGAGAATTAGTCTGAGCCTGATGGTGTGACAGGACGTCTGGGTGGCTGTGCCATTGGGTTTGGCCCATGTCTTGCTGCCTTGTCATACAGTGCTGGCGTCTCTGTCCCTTCTGCGTGGACGGTTCCCGGGGAGCACAGGAGGACCAGAGGTCAGAAGCCAACTCGAGCTCTGCTGGCAGTTTTAAAAATAGGAGGAATGTCAGAGAGGGTTGACAGTGTCACCTTCAGCCCCTCTGAGCAGCACCACGGTACGAGTGACATGGTGGGGCTGTGATGTGGTTTCCAAGCAGCTCTCCCATTTTGAGGATTGTTTGCTCAACTTTGCAGGCGGAACGGGCTTTTACAGTGTTATTTAGCTTTTCTAGTGTAATTTCCATCATTCTTCAGTGCTGCAGAAAATTCTGATGCATTTGAGGCATTGTTTTCTCTTGTAAATACAAGAGAGCTGCGAAGATGCTCAGAGGGCTGGAGCACTTCTGTGAGGACAGGCAGGCTGAGACAGCTGGGTTTCTTCAACCTGGAGAAGAGAAGGCTCCAGGATGACCTTAGAGCCTCTTCCAGTCCATAAAGGGGGCTACAGGAGAGATGGAGAGATGGATCAGAGGGAGTGGAGCAATAGGACAAGGGCTAACAGTTTTAAAGTAAAAGAGGGAGATTTAGATTGGATATTAGGAAGAAATTCTTTCCTGTGAGGGTGGTGAGGCACTGGAACAGGTTACCCAGAGAAGCTGTGGCTGCCCCAACCCTGGAGGGGTTCAAGGCCAGGCTGGATGGGGCTTTGAGCAACTTGGTCTGGTGGGAGGTGTCCCTGCTCATGGCAGGGGGGTTGGACTTGAATGGTCTTTAAGGTCCCTTCCAACCCAAACCATTCTATGATTCTATAATTAAGGCATTGCCTTGGGTGCTGTCACGTGGTGAATGCTCAGTGGACGAACTATTTATGAGCCTGCTCTCCTGACCGTGCCCCTGTTGTTCTCGTAGCAGCAAACTTAAGCAAAAATTATTTTCATTTGCACATAAAAACTAAGCTATGGAGAGACACTAAGCTTTTATCAGGTCATAAAGCACAGACTCAGCCTCATGCCCAGTGCTTCCAAGTGTGGTGTCTCTGAAGGCATCTCAGCACGGATAGAGAGAAACTCAGTTTCAAAGTTCAAATGTGGAGGCAGCCAGTAGGAACCAAAAGGACTAGGAATGTAGGCTGAGTTTAAGCTTAGGTGATGAACTCAGGTTCTGGGATGGCCTTGGGATAGGGGAATCACTTGGGGCTGAGCAGCATGTCGCATCTTTCAGCCTGCTTCATCCTTCCCTCTTCGAGACCTCCCTCAATTATAGTGATGGTTTGGCCACTGCCCCCTCTCCCCAGACCTTGGCAGTGAAGATACATCTGTCAGAAACCACAAGAAAGCTATTATGTTCCTCCAGCTGGACCCCCACCCTCTCATTTGCCCACCAGAGTGCAAGGGAGAAAAGTCTGACAAATTGTTGTCCACCCAGAGGTTCCCAACTTCTTTTACTTGCTTCTATTTTTAGACTGGTTCCCTTTGCTTTTTTTTCATTGTGCTACATTTTGCCAGATTTCTGCCCAGAGGAAATTTTTATAGCTCAATTTTAAAGCCCTTGCAATTGAGGATTTATCCTGGGAATGACACAATCCAACTGGAGTAGCACAAATGGCACAGCACAGAAATAAAAGGTTATCAAGACTGTAATTTATTTGTTTAGGCCACTCAGAGTACAAAAATGCCTCTTATTTCTCTGGCTCCCTGAGTGGGTTGCAGCACGGTGGATGCTTTCAGGCTGTCTCGCTTTCTCCGTCAGTCATTTTTCTCTACGGCAGCGTTTTTCAAGAAGCGCAATTAAAAAGCTGTTGCCCGATGTGCCCTCCCCCGGCCTCCATCCCTTCCCCTCCGAATCCCAGCTCGGGCACAGGTTGTATCCTCCTTTCTCATCCAGGTGACTGAGGGGGTGACAAAGGGTAATGAACTCTCTTCATGTCTTGTTAGATGGCACAAGACCGAAATAGCAAAGCGGCGGGCTTCATCTCCAGCAGTTAGGGTGAAGGAGGGAGGCGGGATGTGAAACCCACTTAAAATATGTTTCCGCGTCCTAATACACATTTTGAATTTATAGAGAATTGACTCGTGCCATTTGTTCAAAGCCGGGAAATGTATGTGGTCTGCGGTTGAACTTATCGCACTGTAATAATGTGCCAGGCAGTTCCCAGGAGTGATGGATACTGTTTTTTGCGAGTCCTTTCTGCTGGGAGGATTCAAGGCCAGCCACAACAAAACCGGTGATGGTCATTAGTGGTGCCCCCCGCCAAGCTATTCAGTTAGGAGCTCGCAGGTCGAGGTAGGCAGGGGTTTTGTGACCCTTCCTTGCTGGCAGCTGGTTGGACTTAACCACAGAAGAAGATGGCATGCCCCTGGGGGGTAAAACGGGCGAGGAGTCGTTAGTCTCTAATTGGAAGACAACTGAAGGGCTGTGGGGAGGGACAAAGCAGTGAAGTTCCTTGCTAAGCCTATGGAAGCCGGTGCAGTGGTGGGTACAGAGCACAAGGTGCCAGGACGTGCTGAGAAGTCACCTCCTGGATGACAGTAGGTTTGTGATGGAGACCTTTCCCTGCTTAATTGCTGGGAGACAGCCTGGAAAGTGGGGTGAGAAGGGACTTTGGAGGACAAGGAATCCATGGTTTGCCTTTGACAAGGAGTGCAGTGATTAATGTACTGCTTCTTGAAAAATGGGTGCTCAGAAGAAATGGAAACACGTCAGGAGCCCTTCACCTCTGCCGTTGTTGGCACCTGGGAGACCACAGAAAGGAAGATCTGCATCTTCTGCTTACAGCTCTCAGCCCATGCTACGGCTGGCTGAAGGCAGAAGATGTAGATCCCCAGCATTTCTGGTTTTACCTAAAAAAACAGTGAAGCTGTTTTAGATGAAGTGTGGCCCTCTGGACTTCTATTCTGGTCTTCTTGAGTCAGGCTGGGAGAGTTGAGGGGTCTCAACTCTTTGAGGCATCTGGACCAGGCAGTGGACCAGGCAGCTCTGGTTGAGCCCTGTTGTCCAAACACATAATGGATGTTTTTCTCCTATAAGCAGCCATTAGAATTCTTTCCTGCTATTCCTGGAATAGACCTATTTTGTGTGCTGTCTCATATTTTTTAAATCTTTCCACATAGCCTCCTGGCATTTTTCTTTCTTCTGATGTAAATTTATAACCAAACCCCTAGTCAAATGCATCAAATATAGAAATAGATAAACTTTATTTTCAGCTTGTCTGTTCTTCTCTACGTGCTAATAAATAGACCAAATCAGAACCTTCCACTGAAAAACGCTTTATCCCATGGAAGAGGGTTGCATGGAGGAAGCAGAATATTGGAGGGAGACCTGCTCTGGGGTCCTAGCAGGAATGTCCTTCTCTTTCTGGAGCTCACAAATCAGGGTTCAAAGCCACTGTGCTTATAGAGGTGTGCCCAGGCGCCAACTGTTTAAGGTGCTCGGGAAACACCACGTTTCTCATAGTAGGGTTTGGACCTTGTGGCCACTGATCTTACTCCCTTAGCAAAAGGCAGAGCACGAGTGTAGACACTCGAAGATGGAGCAAATATAGAATAAAAGGGCTCTTCAGCTACCCTGCATTTTTAAGAAGTAATAGTGGCTGAAGTCTGTGAGAATATGATAAGTATCAAACACTTATTTTTCCAACAGAATGACAAATGCGTCTGGTTAAAAAAGGGTAATTGGGTAATGTGGAGTACAATAATATCTCAGCGGTCTCCCATTTCTTTTAAAAGAAAAGTACAAACCGTAATGCATGCAGGCTAACATACAGCGGGGAAAATGATTCTTTCTCAAAAATACATGCTGGCTCCTAACTCGTGTCTGGTAGAAATATTTGGGCCACTAGAAAGCAAATGTGAAATCTTGAGTCAGTTCTTTCCATAAGTGCATCAATCATTTTATATTGCTCCAACTTTTAAAGAGATTGGGATTTTTCACTGCTTTTAGGTTGCAGGACTGTAGCCTGGGTGTACTAATATAGTCATTTGAAACTAAGTCCTAAAGATATGAATGCTGTCCTCGTTTCTGCCACTGCAATAGCTGGTCCATCTCCATCCCAGTGCTGGGAGACCTTCGCTGGATCGAGGAGGGGGTGGTCTAGGTCTCCAAATGTATGTATTGCATGCTCCAGAAGGGTGATTTAAACGTTGCAGCAGAAGGAAGCTGGAGTTCCCACATGTAGTGGAGCAGTGCTGTCGTGGTGTTGGAGAATAGGGCTATAAACATGGTGTCCTGTATCTGTCCCTTCTGATCTGTGAACTACATATGAATTTCTGTCTCTTCCCCTCAACTGTACATTTTTAGTGTGGATACCACAGAGCAAAGCTCTGAATTTTTCTGCTGTGGATCCAGCTACAAATAGGCTTTCCTTTTGTGTATTTGTATTCTGTGTGATGAGGACGGGGAGCTGGGTTTGCCCTACTTTTGTTTGTTGTTTCTTGGATAGAGACATGGGCACTGGGGCAACATGGGTGGCCTGCACATGTTCCACAACCATTTGCCTGGGACTTCCTGACATCTGTGTCTGTGGATGTAGAGATTTGTACATCCAAGACATCTGGCCAACTTTGTTTTCTTCACCTACAAATAAACTTTCAGGTGGAAAAAGAGGACTTGCCTGGAGTGGCTGGAACATATGGTAGCCCTAGATGAAGTGTTCAAGGCCAGGCTGGATGGGGCTTTGAGCAACCTGGTCTAGTGGGAGGTTTTGGAACCCATGGCAGGGGGGTGGAACTTGATGATCTCTAAGGTCCCTTTCAACCTGAACTATTCCATGGTTCTACGATTTTTTAAAGAATCCTAATGCTTGCTGAGGTGCTACCTAACTCACCACTGCATAAAAATCTGTCCACGTGCTTTTTGGAGGTTGGGGTATGTGTGTGTATGCATGGAAACTGATGCTTCACACTGATCCTGTACTTCATATTTTCTATGACATTTCCCAGAGCTCATACACAGAAGATTCTCCAAAAAAAAAAAAGGATGCACATACTTGTCTGTTCAGTCAGTGTTCTTGTGCAGATCTAAGAGTAGTGGTTTTAAACTAGAAGAGGGAAGATTTAGATTGGATGTTAGGGAGAAATTCTTTGCTGTGAGGGTGGTGAGGCACTGGAACAGGTTGCCCAGAGAAGCTGTGGCTGCCCCATCCCTGGAGGGGTTCAAGGCCAGGCTGGATGGGGCTTGGAGCAACCTGGTCTGGTGGGAGGTGTCCCTGCCCATGGCAGGGGGGTTGGAACTCAATGATCTTTGGGGTCCCTTCTAACTCTAACCATTCTATGATTCTATGATCTGGGGTCTTACATGGCACTTTTATGTGTGCATTTGAAAAATATTAACATTGAGGTGGGAGAGGGAGTCTGCTGATTTGGTGATTTCAGTGTAGCGATGTGGTCCAGACCATTTGAAGGACCCTACTGTCTCGTTCTACTTCCCCTGCCTCTCTGTTCCAGTGTATCCAATACCAGTAAGGAATACAGAACATTAATTCCGTCGTTCATACAGAAAACTCAGACTCACTGAAGGTTTCTAGGGGCTCTGCATCGGCAAAAAATAAGATTTCTGAGATCCTTCTGCGAAGGATACCGTACAAAACCCGGGGGTTGTGCCATATTTGACAGGCTGGCAATGTCAAAGGCAATCAGAGCGCATGGAGTTCTGATGTATAAATATTAGGGACAAAAATATTCTATATGATTTCTCTGCAGCCACTCACCCTATACCGATGTATATAGAAAAAAAAAAAGAATTTTCTCCTTTCTATAAAATGCTTCTGGATACTGAAAAACTGAAGGCCATGCAATTGCCTGGGTAATATTGTGTGTCAAGATCCATCCTCCCTCCTGCTTGGCAAGTGGGAGATTTTTCTTTCTGCACAACGGCTAAAGTCTTTACTGCACCTCTACATTTGCTGAATTCAGACCGGTTTTGCTGATGATGTGGTTTTCAAATATTTTGCCAAGTTATTTTAAATGCAAAAGACCGTATTGATTTTTAAAGCATTTATATTGTCATTTTTCTGTTTTATTAAAAAACAAAACCAGCTTAACGTATTTCACAGCTTGTGTCCTGGGCTTGAAAGCTCTGAAGATACAAATATGATCACAAAGGAGAAAAAAATCCCACATATTGAAATGCAAAGAGTTGCTATTACTAGATGAGTGGTAAATGAGCATGGTAACTATTTTACTGCTAAAGCTACCTTGCCCAGTATATTTCTTACTCTGTGATGGAAGATGAAATAAAGTTCTCTCCTCTTGTTTGTGTTGCTGATTTGTTGGATATTTATCGATTTACCGATCATAATGCACAATTCTTTTCCCATCTAAAGCGGGAATATTCTGTATCTGTCATGCTTTCTATGAGTAACTGATTTTCTATGATCTGTAAAACTGGTCTTTACCAATAGTCACTGGTCATCAGTATTCGTTTCTGAGGGGTTTCTTGAAAGATATTCATTCATTCTGCTAGGAATCGATGAATTACAACTGAGCGCGAATATTGTACCATCAGATTTTCTGTGAAACATGAAGAAATAGATTTAGGTGCAGGTAAGTTTCTATTGAATACATAAACACCTTTTATATCTGTCGTTTGACTTAACTGTACTTCCTAGAAAAATCAAAAGAGCCAGGTCTTGTGGGAAGAGAATGAGATATTCATCAGCCCTTGTGCTTTTGCGAGTGATTACATCCCTGGGGTCATTTCCTCCCTCTGTTAGGAGCTTGAACAGCTCCTGATGGTCCAGCTCGGTTCAAGGGAGCCTAGGATCAAAGTTGTACCTGGCAACACAATGTGTGCAGACAACAGAGTTCTGACACAGCAAGGATATAGGTTGGGACTGCAACTGCTTCACTGCTTGCTTTTATTCAACCAAGCCAAGTGCGGTGTCCTGCACCTGGGACGTGGCAATCCCAGGCACAAATACAGGTTGGGCAGAGAATGGCTGGAGAGCAGCCCTGAGGAGAAGGACTTGGGAGTGCTCATGGATGAGAAGCTCAACACGAGCCGGCAGTGTGCGCTGGCAGCCCAGAAAGCCAACCCCATCCTGGGCTGCATCAAAAGCAGCGTGACCAGCAGGTCATGAGAGGTGATTCTCCCCCTCTGCTCTGCACTTGTGAGACCCCACCTGGAGTCCTGTGTCCAGCTCTGGAGACCTCAACAGAGAAAGGACTTAGAACTGTTGGAATGGGTCCAGCAGAGACCATGAAGATGATTAGAGGGCTGGAGCACCTCTCCTATGAGGACAGGCTGAGGGAGCTGGGGCTGGGAGCTGGGGCTGTTCAGCCTGGAGGAGAGAAGGCTCTGGGGAGACCTTAGAGCAGCCTTCCAGGATCTGAAGGGAGCTCCAGGAGAGCTGAAGAGGGACTTTTGGTCAGGAAGTGTAGTAATAGGACAAGGGGTAATGGTTTTAAATTGGAAGAGGGGAGATTCAGATTAGATCCAAGGAAAGAAATTCCTTGCTGTGAGGGTGGTGAGGCACTGGAACAGGTTGCCCAGAGAAGCTGTGGCTGCCCCATCCCTGGAGGGGTTCAAGGCCAGGCTGGATGGGGCTTGGAGCAACCTGGTGTGGTGGGAGGTGTCCCTGCCCATGGCAGGGGGGTTGGAACTCAGTGATCTTTAAGGTCCCTTCCATCTCTAACCATTCTATGATTCTGTGATCCCTTTGTACGGAAAGAGAGGCAGCAGCAAACGTGCTCCTAAGCCATTAGTGATTTTCCTGTGATTTGGGTAGTTCCTGCTCTTGCACCAGAGACTAAACTCTTCAGATGATCTAGTTTTACTCTGGCCCTGACTTTAGGAGCTGTTGGTAGGAAACACACAGAGTAGAGCATGATCATCCTCACCTTCTTGTACTTAATATGCTGGGGGGACAGAGGTAGTTGCAGCTATTTATTGCCTGAGAAATCTCGTTAGGCAGGAAATATCCCTGAGGTTGAGGTCTGCTGTCTTTAAGCCTCTTTATGCTACAAGAGCGACAGAAATGGCCCTGGGGGCACCAGAGAAAATTTGATCCACTCTGTTTAGAGGAGTGCAGCATCTCGGTAGCCATAGCTAAAGTCTGTGCCGAAGTCTGCTAATGCTTTTTTATCAATGATGCTGTTGAGAGCTCAATTAAGTACTGTACCGATCTGTTTCAGTTTGTCTTCAAACAATGCTAAATCTGTGGAAAATATGCTGACACTTACTCTGGTGTAATTCGTAACTAAAATGTTGATGATTTTTATGACCTGAAAAGACCACGGTTTTTAATTTAGCTGAAGAAGGCACCTATGGCTCCAAGTGCAGGGTATTCATCCTAAATGACTTTAATAGGTTTTCTAATCGTGAGTGCAGAAATGCAGCTTCCTTGTAGATGCTTACGAGGTTCAGCAAACTGAAATTAATGCCAGGTCCCAGCCTCTGCATTGCTATGACTTCAGTTCCACGTGTCTCTCTAAAACTCTCCTAATAACAGCTGAATTTTTCTCTAAATGGGTGAGTAAGAAGCATCATTAGCAAAATGCCTTACTCTAACAGTCTTCTATCAGAATTTCTCCTTCTGTGCAATGGTCATTTCAGGAAAGTACTGAACTGAATGATTCATTTCTTCTTTGAAGTGTTTCAGATCTGGCTGGAGCATTTGGGGTTTTTTGTGTGTATCGTTTTGGAAGAGAGCGTACTGATGGATGGATGAATAGTGAGACACTTGAATTTTTCACCCCCTCAGAGCTCAAAACTACCTTTTCCCATCTTCCAGCACGTGATGAGTTTCAGTTAAAGGACCTAACCCTGACAGGTTCTGAGCTCCATACCCCAGAGCCAGAGGTTGTGCTGTATTTTGATGAAGTTTTAGCTCTTTGGTTAAAGATGTGGTCTAAAGGTGGTTCAAGTTGGGTTGTTGTTTTCATTCTGGATTTTGGTCTTTTTCTGGGATGTTACAAAAAAGCTTCGTGCTGTGTTTTGTTGAAGGACTTTGAGGGTCAGTGTGGCACATGAGGAAGGAGGGCACGCTGGTCATGAAGGAGGGGAAGAAGGTGCAACAAGGAGACATGAAGGGGCCTTGATAGAGAACGTGGGCTGGGCAAGGCAGCAGGGGGATGTACCTGCAGCCAGGACAACATCAATGCATGGGCAGGGTCAAAATTGCACACAGTTTTTGAAGTGAAAATGAATGGCTTGAGCCTAGTGTGGAAGGAAAGGAGAGGGGAGCGTCAGGGATATTAGAAATGGGGTTTATTTTGTTCCCATAGGTGACTTCATTTCTTGTCCTTTTTTCATTATTTCAGGTAATTGGCTATCAAATGATCTCCTCGGTTTTGGGACAGTCTAATTTGTTATGACAGCTGTGAGGGCTGTGTGATTCACCTCCTCCGTTTTCAGGCTTTGGAAAGGTTCACAGACTCATTTTTATATTTGCTCATAACTGGCTTTGCTGAAATAGGAGCTCAGCATTGAGATCTATCGGTCCGTCTCCTTCTCTGTCATACCCTTCTACCCATCAGGTCTTTCCCTGGTGCTTCCCAGATGGTATCTTTGCAACTTATTCCTCTGCTTGTATTCATTTTAAGTATTTTGAAAGGAAATGGTCACCTTTTAAAGGCTGTCTGGCTGGTGCGACATTGATGTAGCAGCCCACAGGAACAAGGGACATATTTTCTGACAAATTTCTCTGGACCTCTAATGTCTTTTCCCTCTTGAACTGTCTGACAGCTTCCTGGCTCAGCATCTTCTAGTGTCTGTGATGGTACATCCTAAGGAAAACCAGCAGCCTGTCTGGCTCGGTACAGATTACAGAAGGTCGTATTCAGCAGCAGCAGCTTCCTTTCTCTCCAGAAGATTGCATTAGTCACCAGTTGATGCTTTCTTGTCACAGTTGTTCCAGGAATCAATGCATCAATGACCATGGACGTGAGAATTCCACGGGGCACAGTTTCATTCTCAATACTTGCATTATGTAAAATGGGGAAAATTAATCAGCCAGTTTATATGGAGTGTCCTGGCTTATGATGCAACTTCTTGCTAGAGCCTTGTCCCAGCAATTTCCTCCAGAGTTTAAGGTCCTCTTTTGTGGGAGTGTTAAACTTCTCCATGGATATCTTTCCGTTAGACCTCTGTCTTCATTCCAATTCTTTTTAATTAAATAATACAGCTCAGAAAAGTAAAAGTGCAAGAGTATGTACAGGTGCGGGCCATAGGAGGGAAGGAATCGAACTGTCGAAAAAGCACATTTTCATTGGTGTCCAGTGACAGGACAAGAGGTAACGTGCACAAATTGGAACACAGGAAGTTCTTTCTAAACATGAGGAGGAACTTCTTCACTTGGAGGGTGTTAGAGCCCTGGAACAGGCTGCCCAGAGAGGTGGTGGAGTCTCCGTCTCTAAAGACATTCAAAACCTGCCTGGACACGTTCCTGTCAACCTGCTCTGGGTGTACCCGCTCTGGCAGGAGTGTTGGACTAGATGATTTCCAGAGGTCCCTTCCAACCCCATAGTATTCTGTGGTTCTATGGTTCTGTGGACTGTGCTGTCTCAGATGGATATTACATGGCTCTTCTTTGCCTGGGTTTCATAAGCAAGTGCAGTTTTCTCATCCCTTTTGAACCAAACGATTGCTGAATTCTGCTCCCAGCATCCATGGACTGTTGTTGAGATGACACAAAGTACTGTTTCAGTAGATCTAAAGTAAACCTGCTGAAAGGAATGAGATAAACAATGTAAGGGAATAAGATAGATGAAGGCAGAAAATGGCCTGAGTATTTTCATACCTAGTCTTTTGTGTTAATTAGACTGAAGGATATTGGTGTCTCTGAGTTTAATATGGCATGTGGGTTACCTTTGGGTTTTGTGTTTTTTTTTTCAGAATTTTTCCCACTTTTCCTCCGATAATCAGGGTATCAGATAATCAAAACGACCTGGCATGCCCACCAGCTGCTGAAACCACTTTGCTTCCTTTCATCGTCCAGAGAATTAGGATGCAATGGTTAAAGTCTAATAGTTTATTAGACTTTAGTCTAATAGATAGTTAAATGCATTACCGTGCATTTCCTAGGTTATCATTCCTGAATTATAGGTATTTTAAATAACTAATTGGTAGTAAAACAATATCGGAATCTAGAAATTGCCACAGAGTTCATTAGACAGTAAGACAGAGCAATTAAAAAAGAGAGCCTTGTAACCTCCTGTGAGAAAGGTACTGTTAGCATGCAATTTTTTTTTATTTTAACTGTTACCTCTTGCTTTTCTAGGAGGACAGAATTCCTCCCAGGAAAAGCCGCTGCTCCCTAACGCTTGCCAGCGAAACTTAGGGCGAGTGACAGATTTCCCTCAGCCGATTCAAGCATACATCCAAGAACATAAAAAAAAAGTAAAGAGATGCTGGACAGAGGCCAGGGTAGCACCTTGTAGGTTAAAAGAGCAATTTTAAAATCAATACTTTTGTTTAACTGGCAACCCAGGCAGTAGTTTCAGACTGGGTGAAATATGTGAAGAGCGAACCCTTTTCACAGGGAGCCTTTTCAGGTTATCTGCGCTGGAGTGCTGTGCAAGGTTGCGTTGGACATGCATGTCGCCGGGGAATTGCAAATAAACTCATCTTGATGTGACAAAATCACGCATAATTATTTCGAAACCCGAGGGAGGTTGAAATGGCCCCAACTTGGTGATGTCCCGTCAGTGACAGACAGGCAGCTGCGGAATTTATAATGGCTCATTTTCCTAGAAGATGAGAAGGAAACTTAAAATAACCTCTTCTGCTGCAGCTCTCATGTGTTTGCACTTCTAATTGAGCAACTGTGACGGGGCAATGGCAAGCCCCTGGAAGCAGCAGACTGGCACCCAATTCTAATCCCCAGGCATTGCTCTTCCTTGGGTTGTGTGCCCCTGATCCCCAGGAAAATCTCTGTCCTCCTCTCAGTAGTTCTCTGATTTTTTTACCATCTGGAAAAAGAATCCAGTTACGCCCTGATAACGATATACAACATCCAAAAAAATAAAGTCAATATATCGATCTCCTTAGCGTATACCAAATTCAAAGCGATCAATCAAAACCCAGCAGATAAATCAGCCAGCTTGCTTGCAATTTGTTGACTTTAGACAGGACTAGATATTTTGCAGTCTTATAACAGGAGGCTTTAATTTTCTTTTTATTGCATAAGGCAACACATTGGAAAAATCTTTGTAACAGTTTTTGCATAAGAAAGTGAGAAAGCAAGAAATATGACATGTGAGGTCAAGAAGCAGCAAGAGTAAATAATTTATTGGGTTTGGTCATACATAGCAGGAAAGATTAACCAGCAAGTAAGAAGAAGGAATAAACAACTCCATAATTGTGATCTGCTACTAAACAGAAAGCCAAAGGTTCCAGATCATCTTCATCGTATGCCATCAGCTTGGTTCTTCACTTGTGTGAAGAACCAGATTGAAGAAAAGGATGCTGAGGGGAGACTTCAATGCCCTCTACGGCTTCCTGAAGGGAGGTCAAGTNCCAGCCTTCCTGTAGCCCCCTTCATGTACTGGAAGGCTGCAATTAGGTCTCCCCAGAGCCTCCTCTTCTCCAGGCTGAACAACCGCAGCTCCCTCAGCCTGTCTTCATAGCAGAGGTGCTCCAGCCCCCTGATCATTTTCGTGGCCCTCCTCTGGACCCTCTCCAACAGTTCCATGTCCTTCCTATATTCAGGGCTCCAGCCTTGCACACAGCACTCCAGGTGGGGTCTCACAAGAGCAAAGTGGTAAAATCCCCTCTCTGGATCTGCTGGCAACACATCTTTTGATGCAGCCCAGGATGGGATTGGCCTTCTGGGCTGCGAGTGAGCGCTGCCTGCTCATGTCCAGCCTCTCCTCCATCAGCACCCCCAAGTCCCTTTCCTCAGGGATGCTTCTAATACCTCATTCCCTAGTCTGTACTGATAGTGAATCCTGTATTCATAGCAAATCTTAAATGCCATCCCTGGAGGTATTTAAGAAACGTGTGGACGTGGCACTTCAGGGCATCGTCTAGCAGCATCCTCTAGCGGGCAAGACTTTACGTTTTTTTGTGTTTAGTTGGACTCGATGATCCCAGATCCTTTCCAACCACGAAGATTCTGTGATTCTGTGGTTACTTAGGAGTAGATGATCAAGGTCTTCTGTCTGGCTGCTGAGGTTCAGATGCTGCTGCCTTTCCCCCTCATCCCTGGGTGCTGTGTTTGCCCTTGCGGGCCATGCACTTGTTTTCCACATCTGGAATTCATGGGCATTTAATGGTCGCAGGCAGGGGAAGAACAGAACGTATTTTTTCTTGCTTGAAGTGGGGAAAAATTGTTGAGGAAGGGAGATGGCAAGGAAGGCAGGCAGGGAGGGAGGTAGTTCCTGGAAACAGTAAAAATGTTCCTGTTTAAAGAGAAATAATTTCAGAGAAATAATAATAAATGTTTTAAAAGCCGTCACAGTTGGAGCTTGGCAACCTAAGACCAAAAGTTCAGTTTTCTGAAAATTGGCTCAGCTCAGCTTCCCAGGTCCCCTCAAATTCCAAACTCCTCAAACCACTCACTGCTTTTGACAGCCTGACCCTTTTTATTTAGGTGGCATTAAAAGAAGGGGAATAGAGGCACATAAAAAGTACGGTAACAGGCAGAAAAACATAAGACTAGGGAAAAAAATAAAAAGCCCAACAAAAAAATTCTCAACGTATCTGCTTGACATACTGAAATAGTTCTGTTTTCTTGAAAATGTTTATTGGAAAATGCATTACAAAACCTTGTAACAGCTGGAATATGGTGATCTAATTGCAGTTTCAATAGCGCTGTGAACATGCAAACATATTTCCTATGCAAAATGTCAAAAAGGCAGCAATCAAAGTGAGGCTTTAAGCTTCAAAACAAAGACACAATGAGCTGATTTGTAAACATTTATTTCTAAGGTTACATTTAAAACCAAAATAGAACAGCATAGGGTTTGGAGACAGTGCAACAAATCTTTTTACAAAACACAAGATCTGGAGAGAAGAGAGGTTTACTGGCTAAAAAAAAAATACATGGGCTGCATCAAGATTTCATTCTCGGTGGTGCTGCCGCTCCCCGAAAACTGCATTTTTCCCCAATCCAATGAGGAACAGATCGTTCAGTGAGGGAGCGGGATTTTTTGCCACTGGAAGGATGCAGAGATGCCCGGGGATCCTTCCTGTGCAGAACAGATGTCACCACTTACCATCATTAGTGCTACTACACCCTTTCCATGGATGCCCTTGGCTTGTCACGGGACTTGGGTCAACGGCGATGTTGACTTTTCCTCCAGGCGTTGAGTGGAGCAGGTTTGGAGTCGGCGCTGAGGGATGTCGCAGGGTTTTGGATCGACCTGGCAGTCCTGTACCCTTCCTGGGACTAAGCTGTCGAGAGGCTGGTTTTTTGCTCACTTTGGTTGTCTCCTGGCAGGAAAGGATGGAAACATCAAGGTACAGCGCGAGTCGGTTGTAGTTGTAGCAACCAAGGGCAGTATTAGACAAATGCTGATGTCTAAGGATACTGTGCAGGAAACCTCTATGACCTGGGAAGCCACATGCAATGGTTCTTCTTCCCGAAAGAGCGCTCTTGGTTTTCTCATGGCCTACACCGTCATGATTAACGTAATGATTACGATTAACATACCACCATGGTCGCTGCTTGACTTACATGGGTGTGAAATCAGGACCGCTTAAAATGCACGCACCCGCTCTGCACCAAACGGTGCCGGCAGCGTACAATGAAAATCCTCTTAAATACGTGATACTTGATAAAGAAGTAAATCAGTTTGAGAAGTAAATTTGCTTTTCACCAAGGCCATCCATTTGTAAGATTCTTACTGTATTGTGCTTGCAAATAACGTTTATTTCTGTAGTGTAAATATGCAAGAGTTCATTTTAATAAAAAGTAAGCCCTAAAATAAGATAAACCCCATGACTAGACTTGCATTGAAGATTTAAAGTGCATTCATCTGCTGTTTTTCTGTATAAATATTCATTGGTTTAGTGCTCTCAGGTGTTGGAACTTTTAATCTGCATTCAGATGGAGGTACTTTAATCAGAGAGTTCATAAAAGTCTCTAACTTTTTTCATAAAAAAATAGAGTAGTAGATATAACAGAGGGTAGCAAAAGCTTAAAAAAAAGCGAAACTGCAGCTCTAGGAGGGGGGAAGAAGGAAAAAAAAAAAAAAGAAAGGTAAACACCAAATGGCATTTTGTGCCATAATATCAATATTCTATTAAAAATAAATCTCTCACTCTTAGACCGAAGAGTCTCAAACAACCTGTCACTTCGCTGCAGTCTTCAGAGATGACTGATAATGGGTAAAAAAATCCCATAGCATCTGTTTACCGTGTACTCTCGCAAACTGTTAGGAATGTTTTTTAAATGTCAGCAGTAATGTATGCGTGTGTTAGCTATCGCCCAGCAGCAGCTCCACAAAGCGCGGCGGCGCCGCCACGCTGGGGGCTCGCTCTCTAAATGAGGGAGGTCACAAGTTGGAGGGGGGGGAAGGCACAAACCGAGCACCACCGAGACCGTATTGTTGGCCTTCGGAAAACTGGAGGCTGCGGGAACTGTGCCGACCGAGCACGGAGTTTGTAGGCTTTGAAAGCAGCCAGGTGGGATTATCTGAAATCTTTTGGTGGAGAGAAGGTTAGCCGTGAAAGACAACCGAGTTGAAGGTCGGCAGGATGGGCTGGGGGATGTTGGGTGGTGGTGTGGTTCAGGCTGTCTTTTGTGTTAGCCAGGTGTTGTGTTTAATTTGGGAACCCCAGCGTTCATCAAGTGTGGAGCCCCCAAACGGGGCTGGTGTGACAGCGTTGTTAGCCGTGCTGGCTTACTTGACGATTCTGCCCTGCTTAAACATGGAGATGCATAGAGTCATAGAATCATGGAGTGGTTAGAGTTGGAAGGGACTTCAAAGATCATCGAGGTCCAACCCTCCTGCCATGGGCAGGGACACCTCCCACCAGACCA
>VZRU01020261.1:0-16945 GCA_013398155.1 Pedionomus torquatus | reverse complement strand
TTTTGTTCCCTTTTTACCCCCATATCTTTATTTGTCAGGAGTTCTGTTGCTGCCTTGGATTGTTGAATACCTTGAACATTTCATAGAATCATGGAATGGTTAGAGTTGGAAGGGACCTCAAAGATCATCGAGTTCCAGCCCCCCTGCCATGGGCGGGGACACCTCCCACTAGACCAGGTTGCTCAAAGCCCCATCCAGCCTGGCCTTAAATACTTCCAGGGATGGGGCAGCCACAGCTTCTCTGTGCAACCTGTTCCAGTGCCTCACCACCCTCACAGTAAAGAATTTTTTCCTAATATCCAATCTAAATGTCCCCTCTTCCACTTTAAAACCATTACCCCTTGTCCTATCACTACAATTCCTGACAAAGAGTCCCTCTCCTGCTCTCCTGTAGGCTCCCTTCAGATTTATGCTATTCAGATTTGTGCTATTTCCAACAAAAATGGAAGAAGGAAATATGAGAAACTATGATAAATACTGCCATAAAGACAATTCTTGTAAGATTTCCCCTAATTTTGTATGGATCCGAAGGAATTCGTTTGCTCAGGTGGCATTTGCATTAATTTGCGGCCAGTGATCAAGCCGAAGCGCAGCTGAGAGCTCTGGAGCTGCTGCTGCTCTTT
This sequence comes from Pedionomus torquatus, assembly GCA_013398155.1. NCBI lineage: Eukaryota > Metazoa > Chordata > Aves > Charadriiformes > Pedionomidae > Pedionomus > Pedionomus torquatus. The sequence goes on along the minus strand of VZRU01020261.1, from coordinate 16,322 downwards.
TCTCAGCACTTACTTTTCTCAATATGGTTGTTTCTCCTCCAACTTCCGAAAGCATTTTGTTTTAAGGATGTAAGTAATTTCAGAGCTGCGTGTTTGTCTGAAACAGCAGACGGTTGAGTGCAAAACAGAAGAATAAACCCGTTGTTAAAATTCTAGAGGCGCACCACTGTCTGTTCTTCCCTCACTGAATCCACAGGACGATTCCTAAATTTACCCAGAGCCTGGCACGAGAAACTTAGCATGTTATCACATTTGTCACATTTGTCTATACATTAAGTTCAGTGCCATAGATAACATCTTATTTGTGATGAAAATATGAGGAGATACGTCAGTGCTGAGCTGAGGGATGTGGTGAACTTCTCAGATTCCAAAAACATTTCGTTTTAAGTTTTTTCCTCCAGGAAAGGGAATATCTGGTGGCCAAAGACGCGGGGAGGACGTGTTCACAAACACTGCTGCAGGAATAAATCTGTGGTAGTCTTTCCTGAAGAAAGTATTATCTAATGATCCTGCTATTAAAGTAAAACCAACCCAAATGATTTTATGACAAAGTTACAGCCATTTTAAATTAAAATATGTACTGTATGCATCTATTTAAGTTAAACCAGCATGCTATGAAAGCCTTCATAAAGGAATACCTGATAAAGGCCTACGTTGGCTGTGGAGGGCTATGCTCCTGGTAGGTCTTCTCTGCTGCTACAGGAGAGACATCTTCCAGCACGAGCAGGATAAGGATGACTTTGTTGCTCATCTCGGGTATTTTTGCCCCAAGTGGCCATATTTTGGTGTTAGAAGCCAGTATTCCTGGCTCGTTGGAAACAAAACCGGGTGAAAACATATTAAGTTGGCATGACTTCCTTTTCACCTGCCGCATGAAAGCCTGTGTCTTTGTGGAGGCAAAGTTCTGTTGATTACCCACCTTGTTTTGTCAGTGGCTGCTGAAGCAGTGTCAACCTCTGAACTGAGAAAGAGGTTTTATGAGGTTTGATGTAAGTAGTATGTCAAGGGATGGCATCAAAGACAGGTCAGAGCCCAACGTGTTTCACCTTGGAGGTGAACAAGCCACCTGGGAGGTTCTGCTTTATGGACCTCATGGCCCAGACAAGGTGAACGAGGTCCCTGCTGCGCTATGGACATCAGATACCCACTGTCTGCCTTGGTCTGGGGACCGCTGGAGCAGGGTGGTGTTGGAGCTGTGTCTAGAGGCTGAGATGTGGTTTGTGTCACCAACATCCTTGTTTAGTGTATGTATGCCATGTGGAAGCTAATTTCTTCTGGGCTGCTGGCGTTACTGGGATGTCCCTTGCCTGGACATAGCTGAGCAGTAGCAACCCAGTTCTAGCAAAGACTCATTAATCTCTTTTCAGCAATTATGGGGTCTTTGAAAGATAGCAGTGGTGCAAGAGTCAAAAATAGCTCAAAGTCAGTATCTTACAGGGGGAAAAACTGGGAGGTGCAGGATAAAGAACCTCAGTGAAGTACAAGGACCATTATCCTGAATCAGATTCCAACTGGGAGTGAGTCAAAACAGTTGGAGAAAGTGCAGCTGCATCCCTGAGCCAGGAAGTTCAGAGATGTTCCTGTTGGCTTTGTGGCCCAATATATGTCTAGGCATGTCTCTCCAAGGTGATACTTTGTGAATGAGATAGTAATGCCAGTTGCCTGGGTACAGAATGACAATATTTGACATCACTTCTGCTAATATTGCCTGCCAGAAAGGGACTTTGGGAAATGGTCTCTCTATCTGTCTAGAGCTGGAATTGAAATCCTAATATTGATCATCCCCGCTCCCCTTGTGTTTTCTGTTTTTTTGTGTTAGAGTTTACTTCTCTCTCAGACTTGATTTCATAAGTTGCTTTTTCATCGTCTGTGTTAAATTCGGCATTTTACTCTCACTTTATGACCACACAGTCCCCTTTACTAAGCTGGAAGCACCAGCGGGCGCCAGGCTATGGAGTCCCGAAAAAATGCGGTTAACTTCTCTTGTGTAACTTTGTCTGCTGATGGGCTGGGGCTTTTTTTTAGGGGGGAAAACAAGTTAATTTAAGAAAAACATGTTTTGCAATTTTGTGGGATTTTTCTAATAGCCTGACTCATGCCTCTACCTGTAGGATTAAAATGCGATGTTGAGCAAGCGTTCGTGAGGAATCAGGTCTTGTCAGGGGTCATTTTCCTTCTTCACATATAACACGTGGCACTTGGACACTTACCTGGCAGGGCTCTTGGTTCATGGCTCTATAATCTTAGCTTAGTCGCTGGAGAAGTTTAGAAAGAAACCACACACAAACCCCTCAGGTTTTGAGATCTCATTTTCTTGTGATTTCATAGCAAGTTTTGAGGAGACATGCAAAAAAAAAAAAAGCTTTGTGGGGTGTTTTTCTGCATAAACATCAAAATAGGCCACATAGATTTGCCATAAACAGTTTTGTTTTTTTTTTTTTTGGGGGGGGTTGTTTGTTTTTTGCTTTCAGTAAACTGAGAAAAAAAAAACAAAACAAGAACACTGAGGCGATGTTTGTGTGGAGGGTTGATATTCTTTTATTAGATCAACTGATTTAGCTAGGAAAAAAAAAACAACAGAAGAACTCTCTTGGGTATAAAGAAGAATCAGCACACACTAGGTGTGCCTCAGTCTAACTTAGGAAAACTCCCCTTACTTTGAGAAAAATGTGCTGTTTGTACGAAGGAGGATGCAGGTGATAGAGAAGTCATTTACCCACGTGGAAACAGGAGCATACAGATGGACGCTGAATCCAGGGCACTGCTGTTTCTAGAGATATCTTCATAGAATTTCTTCCATAATTCCATAATGCTGACCAAAATCCACTTTGGAAGTCCATTCTGGAGTGCTGTGTTCTGAAGCTTTCAAGCCTTCTTATTGCCAGGTTAAATAATAGCTGACTGCTTTATACTATTTATCTATACTTTTTCTATATGTTAACGTTGCCCCTTCTGCACCCGTAGAGGTTTGTATCCATCTCAGGAGCCAGAGGTGGAGCTGCTGCACTCAGGCTTCAAGAGAAGGTCTCACCAGAGCCATGTATGGACCTTCTTGCCCTTCCCTTTGATCGGCTTCTTTCTTCCCTTACAGTTACTCTCTTAAACCCATCTTCTCTCTTTCAATTAAGGGTTTCCCATGTAGGTAGTACGTACTTTGCCGGAGTCCAGAGAGATGAGGTCACTACGTTATCTTGAAAATTAATCATGCCAAAGGCAGCTCGTAGTTGGGCTTAGTCTGCTCTTGATAAATCCATGTTGATTTTCATGCCATTTTCCACTTGTCTACACCTCTTTTAGGTATTCCCTCATGGAAGAGTTGTTCTAAAGCCTGACACACCTGTAAGATCAGATGAATAGGCTCATATTTGCATGAATCACTTTCCCCTTTCTCAAGTACGTTAAGTCATTTTATCTGCTAATCTTCAGCCATATAGTTCCACTCTGACTTAATCATTTGTTCAGAGGCCCAACCTATAATTTGGTGTGCCGGTTCTTTCAGAAGTCGGAAGCTGTGATCATCTTGTTTCTCCTGAATTGAAGGAATTACGGAAATGGAGTTTTGCTTCCACTTCGGATTTGATTATTTCCATTTTTATACCCATAACTGCTTTTGCCTGTGTCACCGTGACCACCAGCATCTTTATTGTCATTTAATTCCTGTGGCGGAGTTTGCTACTCTCGTCTCCCCCTCTTGTCTCTGCATCGTTGCCCAGACTACTCCAAGGCGTTTATTGAATTCTACCATCAAGGGTCGAATCCCAAAACAAGAGCTGATGGTTAACCTGTTCTGATGAAAATCAGTAGTGAAACTCTCCATGGGCTCCCACTGCAATTCTGCATAAACCTGACATTGCTTTCTGGGAGAAAGTGAGGCACTGGAACAGGTTGGTGAGGCACTGGAACAGGTTGCCCAGAGAAGCTGTGGCTTCCCCATCCCTGGAGGGGTTCAAGGCCAGGCTGGATGGGGCTTGGAGCAACCTGGTCTGGTGGGAGGTGTCCCTGCCCATGGCAGGGGGGTTGGAACTCGATGATCTTCAAGGTCCCTTCCAACTCTAACCATTCCATGATTCTATGAAAAAAAGGTGACGGAGGTGACAGGCATAACATTTCAATTGATCTTTAAAAATAGATTAAGCTTCAAATTTATATTGCCCCAAATAAATGTTTAATTTTTATTTTTCTGCAAAAATACATTTTGTCATCTTTTTTTTTTTTCCTGAGGGGAAGAAACCGTGAGCTTCTATTTTTTTAGAGGAAAACATTCCACCCAGGCAACGCTGGCCTGCTTGTAGAACGATGGGAGCTGCAGATTGCATAAATACATGCCGCTTGTCAACCCAAAAGATTGTGTCCCTGCTTAAATGGCTGCATTTTGCAGCTGATATTTAAAGTATCTGCATTCTGAGGCTGGGGGTGTGCACGTGGGCTGTTAGCCCTGTAAAACCGGAGTCAAATCATACATCCCTTACCTGGGAATGCTTCCAGAACGCTTGCAGGACTGGTCCCTCGCCTTGCAAAGGTACATGCTCTGAACTCTCTCTTCATTACCAAACACAGAATTTACCTGGCAATAAAAGGTATCTTTATATTGCGTAAAGTCACAATAATGTTTATTTAAATATTATCTGATTCCCTCAGCACTTTCATTATTTACCAATAGAAAAAATGACACCATTACTTTTCTTCTGAATTTTTAAAAGTGACAATAGTGCAATTAAATTACAGAATTCATTTATATTTAATTGTACTTTTGGTTTTAATGTGCTATTGGAGGACATTTCTTTCGGTGACTGTTAGTTTTCCATGCAACATAAGAAAATCTAAAGCTATATTAAGGGAATATATTACATGGTCAAGACAAAGTCTCATTAGTGTTATTTATGGCATGCTGAAACCTCATTAGGAGAAGGTATGCTGGATTCAAAAATGCATTACTGAGAATGGGTTTTTTTGGGGGGGTTAGGAGAGAAATTGCTTTTATTGTGTTTCTTTATCACATACAGAGTGGTTAGTGGACATGTTGGTTTCCTAAAGCGCAAAATAAATTAAGATAGAAGAAAAAGAGTAATTAATCTAAGTAGTAAGTATAACCTCATTACAGGTTGGGAATAGCCTGCACATGGTCACAAGGAGTTTCTGTTTACCGTTCACCTTAGTTTCGACTAACCATTAATTTTTAACTTCTTTCACTGGAGGTAAAAAGTGATATTTTTCAGCATAGTAGTTTGCATCTTAAGCAGTAATAATGTGCTTTTAGTGCACTTCAGACCAGGGATGAGTGAAACTCGAGGTGCAGAGTCACAAATAGCCCAATTTAGGTAGTAGCATTTGCTCTAATGAGAGCTATATATCCAGTCCTGCGTAAATATTGTTTGGTAGGCATACAAGGAAACCATTATTTGCAAGTAAATGGGAACAAAAAGGAGAGTCCCTGAATTGTCAGTCTTGGATGGGAAAGTTATTCTGCATGGGCAGTCATTCCCAAGGCTGGTATGAATGTTCCAGGGACTCGAGCAGCCCCAAATTGAGATCCCTCGGTTCCTGCAGCTCTCCGTCCCCGCTGCCACCACTACAGACCAGATACCAACCCTTCATTTCCCCCCCCCCTCATCTGCTCCCTTTGATGCCACTGGTCTCTGTCACCAACGCTGCACAGCTGAACAAACTCCCTTACTCTATCTGCGAGTAAGCTGCAGTCCGATTAAGCAAATTACTCAAGAAATTAAAGCAGTCTCCCCCAAGTCCATGTGGGTCTTGGTTTGGCTTCGTAGGTTTTGAGAGTCCCATTTATCTTCTGCCATTTGGGATGGTCCCAGTAACTTCCCTGACATGGGGAACGTCATCCCCTTCCTTCTTTCATGTTTATGATGTGTGGAGTTACCATTAAACTCAAATAAATAAAACTCAAAATACCCTCAGTGCCTCAAGTTGTGCCAGGGGAGGTTCAGATTGGATATTAGGAAAGATTTTTACACTGAAAGGGTTATTAAGCCTTGGAATGGGCTGCCCAGGGAAGTGGTTGAGGTACCATCATAGAATCATAGAATGGTTAGAGTTGCAAGGGACCTTAAAGATCATCCAGTTCCAACCCCCTGGCCGTAGGCAGGGACACCTCCCACCAGACCACATTGCTCAAAGTCGCATCTAGCCTGGCCTTGAACACCCCAAGGGATGGGGCTTCCTGGGGCAACCTGTTCCAGTGCCTCACCACTATCCCTGGAAGTATTTAAAAGATGGGTTGACGTAGCGCTCAGTGACCTGGGTTAGTGATGGGGTTTTATCAGTGTTAGGCTGATGGTTGGACTAGACGATCTGAAAGGTCCCTTCCAACTGGACAGTTCTATGACTCAATGATTCTAGTCAACATTTTAAAACATGCCTTTAACAGCTCTACAGTATAAGGGTAGTGCCTGCTACAGATAGAAAACTTCAGATGTGCTCGTGGTGAGCCTTGGAAAGCTCTGTGTGATTAAGATGAACACTATTGTTATGGCCAATTCTTTTTAAACATATGGAAGGGGTAAGCAAAGAAACCAGGTAGGCCAGTCAGAGGACTCTGACTGCTGGATGGATTTCCCTTTGGTGGGGCAGGGAGGGGGGAAGGACAGGCCAGGATTCCATTTTTCTGCATTCATTTTTGGAGCATTTGCATCCTCAACTTAGTTGAAAAAAAAGGAGTAATTTTGAAGCAGGGCCGAATTCCTGGCAGACCGTGACACTTCCACAACAACCATCGTGTCGAGGGCTGGTGTCACAGGGAGCTTTGCTGGCAGTTCTTGCACGGGGGCCTACTTCGGAAAGAAAAGCAGGCTAATTTCATTCCAGTTCCACTCTAGAGGGAACATGAGAGGGACATGACAATGAACTTGATTTTTGCTTTCTTTGCTTGTCACAAAATGAGGGTGTCTCCTACAGCAGGACACAAAGGCTGCAAGTCCTTGCACCTGTCACTGGGAAACCTGCCTCGAGATTTGATGCAATATATTACTTGAAAGATTTGTACCATTTTCCCTTCATCTGCTCTGTCCCTTGTTAGTGTTACTTATCTCCTATTGTCAGGAATAGAGCAGGCTATTTGTTGCTCAAGTGTCCGTGGTGATATGTGAGAAATTAATCTGGAGACACTTGGAAGTTCTCCACCACGTCGGCATTGATCGGATGGAGCAACTGGAGATTATTAGTTTGCTGGAATGCTGCTTTTTACCATTATGCCTAAATAAAAGCGGCCTAATAAATGGGAGAGAGGAAGAGAATGTGTGAAAGACAAGGCTCTGCCTTGAGCGTGGCACAGCAGTCATTGCCCTTTTATAAATGGGAAATAAAAAATAGCCATTGGTGACCTGACTGAGTTCTGCAAGTTTGTTTAGTTAAGCAGAAAGTCGTTGTGTTGGAGACTTTCTTCCTTGCTGTAATATTTATTTCAAAGACTAATTTTCAAAGCATTTAAGAGCAGTCTAAGCTCAGCCAAGGGTTTGGGGAAAAGAGGAGGGCAGTAAAATAGCTGTGCAGGACTCCCTTGAAGCTCCATGCTCTATGGGGAACTAGGGGAAAATGGTAATCCCACTCCAGAGAAGGAAGAAGGATGAAGGATGGGTTGATTGGGTCAAAATACATCTTGGATACTCAGCCAGTGATGCTAAATTGAGATTTCCCTTCAGGACAATAAGCCACTTAGGGATAAGAGACCATCTTTTGGAAAACTCTGAGCCATTTTCACCATGGATCCTGTGGCAGTTGCACGGTGGTCAAGGAGGGTTTGTCCTCCAGAAGGGTTGGGTTTCCTTGTTGCCCTTGGAGTATTAGAGCCAGCACGAACGCGGACCAGCAGTCTGCAGGTCCCAGTGGGCCTCTGCTGAGCACCAACCACACCGACCTGTGCTACTATCACCACAGCCAATAATTATTTCATCTCTAAATCCAAGCTGTGTGCTTGTTTGCATCTCAAGGATGAGCAGTGACTTCATACGAAGGATTTAGAGACGGGATTTTTTTGGTAATTAATGGTTTGCCATAGCATTTTCAGCTTATTTCCTCTATTTCCAATAGCTGTATGACCTAAAATTATATCATGGGTTAAAAAAACCAAGCAAATGGATTTTCCTTGACTTGTTTCCTGTTAGTTGAGCAGATCCTTGCATGCAGGTCTTTTAATGTGTATGGAATCATAAAAAGCAGAAACGAGAGAGACCTTTTAGTCCTTCTTAGTGCAGGATTGTTCTTTTCTTATGGACATCATTCTTTCTGTAGCCTAGTTTTATATCCCTTGGTTCACAATACCAAGACTATTCAACGGGTTATTGTAGATAATTTTAAATATACTATTTTGATATATAACATATAATTTCAAAGGTTAGCATATAGATGGTCACAAGATAAGTCAGTGCTATTCATTTGTCTTCCAAAGGTCCCAATACCAGCAACCTTTATTTAAATCCCAAAGTACACCTGAGTGTAATGCAATTAGTTGCTTATAATGCATTTAGAAATAATTTTGTACTGGTTTTGAAAGGGTCTTAGTTGAGGTGAACATTACACCTTAGTTGAGGTCACTCATTACATCTGCTAGTGCTCCCTGAAATCTGTGGCCGTTGCAGGGACTGCAACAGAGAAGCTCCTTTTAGTACATGTTATTTAGTAATGTAATATCCTATATGAAGGCCAGTTTTTCAGGCTGTAAATGGAAGAGCCAAATTACCCCATAAATTTGAGGCTTATTGATGTGAGTTGCTTCTAATATTTCTATAGGGAAAAACCCACTTATTGATCGCTCGGAGCACTGTCTTACTTCTGACATTAATTTAGTTGTAGATTAGGTCGGAATCTATTACTTTCATAAAGATTCCGGGTGTTCGGAGTCGTGCAGTGAAACCGAAGGGCGGCTGCCAGCGGGCTGTGTGGCCGGTGACACGTCTGAAATAGTGAGCAGCACCCCTGAACTGGCACACTCTCCCTTCGGTTTCCACTGAGGCGGCTTTATTACAATAACAAACAACAGGTAGGGCTTTAATGAAATAGATGTCTTACTCGAGCTGCTTGGGGATCATCCGCCGAAGTCTCCCTTGAGGTGCTTTAGGATGAGTAAGGAGGCTTCAGCGGAGGATTCAGGCTAGTTTATGTCCGGCGCTGGAATAGATGTCACAAGGGATTAACAGAGCAAGTGCATGAAGCCAACTATAATCTCGGTGGGAAGCATTAGCGTTGCCCAGAAATGGTATCGGTGGCAGGAGAAATCTCCTGAGAGAGGTCGGGAAAGGGCAGAGTGAGATTAAGGCCTTTTTGCCGCATTAGCTGGAAGCCGTGTCTGTGCTGGGGTGGCAGGAACCAAGGGGTGGACTGCTCCGGCATTTGGTCACCTTCTCCTAAATCTTTATGACAAATGTGCTTTGCTGGAGTCCTGTGGGAAATACTGATGAACCTTCTCAATGTAGCAGTGGGTCCCAGCATCCTCCTCTGTATCCTGCTCCTGGTTTACTGAGAAATGAGGTGGCATCTTCGGCTTGATCCATCCTGCCCCCACCAAGGAAGGGCAGATCTCCCAAAGTCCACAGCAGCATGATGGACAGCACGTGTTCCCCTCTGAGGATGAAGGATTCCTCTCATCACAAGTGGAAAACGTTCCCTTCTGCTCCTTGGAGTGGGAGAGTCACAGAATCACAGAATAATAGGGACTGGAAGGGACCTCTGGAGATCATCTAATCCAACTCCCCTGCAGAGAAGGTCCACCAGAGCAGGTTGCACAGGAATTTGTCCAGGCAGGGTTTGAATGTCTCCAGAGACAGAAACTCCACCACCTCTCTAGGCAGCCTGTTCCAGGGCTCTGCCACCCTCCAAGTGAAGACATTCTTCCTCATGTTTAGATGGAACTTTCTATGTTCCAGTTTGTGCCCATTCCCTCTTGTCCTGTCACTGGGCATCACTGAAAAAAGACTGGCCTCATCATCCTAACACCAACCCTTTATAAGAATTTAAGGTGTTGATCAGATCCCCCCTCAGTCTTCTCTTCTCCAGACTAAAAAAATTTAAGTCCCTCGATCCACCCTCAGTCTTCTCTTCTCCAGACTAAAAAAATTTAAGTCCCTCAGCCTTTCCTCATAAGAGAGATGGTTCTAGTCCCCTAGATCATAACGAGTCCATCTGTTGCTCTGCTTTTCCTAACAGAAGTCCTCCAAATCTTGCCGGAGCAGGATGGTGGACTTGAAGGCAACTACACAGGCCTGTGTTCAGCCTCCTTTGGCAGTACCTGAAATTTTGGCATCTGTCTTGCTTGCAGATTGGAAAGATAAAACAGGCAGATAGTCAGTGGAGTAAATAGTTTAGGTGAAAAAGGCAGAAACAAAGAAACAAATATTTCTGATGTTCATCTTTTGGTCTAAGGATTATCAATATGGTAAAGCTATAACTTTTGTAAACCCTGGGGGTGCTCTGGCTCTGAGCTGGCATCTTTTCTCCAGTATTTAACATCAAGAACGATAGCTGCCTACCGGGTAAAGCAGCAGCATCCAGCGATGGTCTGTACAGCCGTGGGCATTGCTACACCTCTGTGAAGAGGTGAAGCACGTATCTCTGTTGAAGCACGTATGCTTGTTCCTGGTGCCTGCTCTAAACTTGAATTTCTTACTGTTACAGGTGCGCTAACACTTGTAGAAAGTTGATATGTTCTTTCCCTCAGGCACTTCTTTCAGCGCTTGAGTTTCACTCTCTAATTATGTATTTCTCGAAAAGCATTTGATTTTGTTGGTTTGAATCTGCCACCTTTGGCTTTCATTGTATGTCCTTACCTTGTTTTGAGAGCTAGAAAGAATGGACCTTTTCACCTTTCTCTCCTTTGGAAAACCGTATCATGTCCTGTGCTAATAATTTTTCTTCTTTAAATTAAAACAAAAGAACACTTTCTTTTTTTCCCCCTTTTTTTCATAGAAGGGATTTTCCATGTTCTATTTTCATTGCCCTTCTTTGACCTACTTCTGTGAAGGGGAGTGAGTAGTGCCCTATAGAGGCTCCAACAGGAGGCTGGAATCATAGAATCATAGAATGGTTAGAGTTGGAAAGGACCTTGAAGACCATCGTGTTCCAGCCCCCCTGCCATGGGCAGGGACACCTCCCACCAGACCAGGTTGCTCCAAGCCCCATCCAGCCTGGCCTTAAATACTTCCAGGGATGGGGCATCCACAACTTCCCTGGGCAGCCTGTTCCAGTGCCTCACCACCCTCACAGGAAAGAATTTTTTCCTAATATCCAATCTAAATCTCCCCTNTCCATGCGTCCTAGCAGGTATGGACTTCTTTCATTGATAAAAGAAAAAGATAATTCATATGTGGCAGGAGGTTTGTGGCCCCTGATTAGGCAAGCCATGGGCCTTTTATAATCAGGGGCCCATCAAAAGCAGAAATATGTACCTTGGGGAAGTGATAGTCTGAACTAAGGGCAGATCCACTGCTGTTAGAAAGCTTTGAGTGTGGACCCAAGTATCTGTTTTCCCTTCTGCCATCGTGACTGTACAGCGGTGTTCTCAGTGTCGGATGCCTGGCCTCCTGTGCTACATGAGGTGGGATCCAGAATCACAAAGGCAAAACATCTATAAACTCATTAAACTGCTCAGGCCACTACCCCGTGTTGGTTCCTGACAAGGAGGGGAGGGACCTCTGGAATACACCGAATGCACCCTCAGTTGGTGGTAAGGGGTTTAGCATACTTTTAACCATTCCTGGCTTTTTTATTGGTGTTTTATTGCTATCTAGGGATCCAGATCAGGGTATGGTGCAAACATACTACAGAGAGTTGGCCACTGTCTTTTTGACTCAAGCCCAGCAGATGAAGGGAATTCAGGATGAATAGGAACATGTTTGAGTTAATATTTCATTCTCAACTCGTGTCAAAGCAATTTAGTTGTTCTCTTCCTACTCCTTTCTGTCCCACTCTTCCTCAGTGCCGCTGTTTAAGGACAGAGCTTCCGGCCTTAGCCCTGAATTACCTTCCTTTGGGGTTTCAAGTAAGAGGCTGGATGTTGCTTTAACTTAGGGGATTTTGTAGTTTAATTTATTTTGGTTGGTAAAGAATATTCATCACTCATTTAATTCAGAAGGTATCTATTGATTCCTTTCTCCTCATTTGGTATTTTCTGACATTTTATAGCACTTACTATTGATTTATACAAAATCCGTAGTCCGAGCGTCCCAAGGAGTGCTTTATTTGCTTGTCATTTGCTGTTTTTCTTAACTAATAAATTTAACAGCCATGTACATCCAGTCTGTTAAGATCTCGTGGCTCCGCTTTCAAAGAGATGACAGTCTGGCACTAACAAATGAGTAATTCCTTCAGGCAGGAGTTTAGAAGTTGCAAGATAGGCAAGATGGAGAAACAAGCTCCTCCTTGACTGGTTAGCAAGACAAAGCAAGCTCCTCTGCTCAAAGGACACTTAGGTTAAGGTATGGAAAATACAGCTCTGCTTCAGCCAGTGGGATGTCACACGTTGTGGTGCTCTCACAGCAACTTTATTTATAGCTTGTCAACAGGTAATCAATTTAAGCAGCACATGCAGCAATACATAGGAGAGCAGGTATGTCTAAACTGTGCTGATCTGTCGCCCTGTCAGCTTGCCAGGTGCTATAGATAGTTCTGCAGGGCTGCAGCTGAGTGCAGGGACTCCATTTGGAGGGTGGTGCCTCCAGCAACCAGCATCAGAAATCACCACTGAGGATAATGGTCTAAACTGTACTTCTAGAAGTCGTCAGGGGATTTCACAAGCCCATGTCTCACTGAAGGTCAATGGGCTTAGGTCTCCTTTATCACTGGTACCTTCTAAGCTATCTTCTAAGTTTGGGTTTGGGAATGAGGTATGACCTTTGTGTGATCTCAGATATATAGAAGAAGATCACAGAACCATAGAATGGTTTGGGTTGGAAGGGACCTTTAAAGGTGATCTAGTCCAACCTCCCTCTCAATGAGCAGGGACATCTTCAACTAGATAAAGTGCTCAGAGCCCCATCCAATCTGGCCTTGAAAGTTGCCAAGGATGGGACATGAACCAGCCCTCTGGGCAACCTGTTCCAGTGTTTCAACACCCTCAGCATAATAAATGTCTTCCTAATATCTAGTGTAAATCTATCCTCTTTTAGTTTAAGACCATTGCCCCTTGTCCTATTGCAACAGGCTGTGCTAAAAGGTTGGTTCCCATCTTTCCTGTAGGCCCCCTTTAAGTAAAAAAAATGCCTCAATAAGGTCTGGCTCTAGCTTGGATTTAGTTCAGAGACAACTTAAATTTTAGCCTCAGTAACAAATGTGTGCTTAAAATTTGAAAGATACTTCAACATTTTTCCCTTTCATGTATTATCCTGCAGTACTCCTGGATCTGGGTTGCACTTGAAGACATTTGTAAGCTCTTCCTCTTCAGTCTCTTAGAAAGTGCTAGAGGGACCTTTTTGGTATAAATCTCATGCCTCCATGGGTTAAGGTGCCAGCCGTGAGTCTGGCACTGAAAACACACTATGTGCTGAAGACTTGTGATCCGAGAGGCAGAAATGCATGATGATGTTCTGCACTGAGGGATTCCAAGGATCCCTTAGAAAGTTTAGTAGTTCACACCATCATCCTCTTACGAGAAAACTTAAGAAACAAAGGTTATTGTGAGGCTGTGATGGGTACACACAGCAGGAGAACAGAACCACAGCAGGAATTTGATGCATACCAAGTACTAGACTCCAGTGTTTAATTCAATTGGAGTTGGTAACAGAGATCAGTGTACAGCACTTGGTTAGTGAGAAGAAAATGAGTGGTGGGCATATCTAGGACTGTGAGAAGAACACAGAACTTGGAAAGAGATATATTGAAATGTGATGTGCCCTTGCTGTGCTGCATCCGAGCTGACCTTACCATAGCTTTTGGAGGAGACGATGAAAATTGCTTCTATTTATCCTTTCATCCCTCCAACAACCACACTAGTTAGTCTGCTGGTATCCAGCATAATGCTGAGTCTCCTCGGAGTGGAGTTCAGTGCTCCATTAAAGACCCTTTGCAGCACTGTGGTCACCAGGAGGCATCCAAATGCTTTCATGCTTCATCGTCTTTCCTGGTGATACCCTTGCAGAGCAGTGCCTGACCGGGAGCTCCAGGACCATGAGGTGGAGATCATAGAGTCATAGAATGGTTTGTATTGGAAGAGACCATAAAAATCAGTTCCAACCCCCCTGCCATGGGCAGAGACACCTCCCACAAGCCCAGGTTGCTCAAAGCCCCATCCAGCCTGGCCTTAAACACCTCCAGGGATAGGACAGCTTCTCTGGACAACATGTTCCAGTGTCTCACCACCCTCACAGGAAAGAATTTCTTCCTAAGATCTCATCTAAATCTCCCTTCTTTCAGTTTAAAACAGTTACCCCTCATCCTGTCACTCCACTCCTGATCAGGAGTCCCTTCCCATCTCTCCTGTAGCCCCCTTTAAGGAAGCGAAGGGGCTCCGAGGTCTTTCTGGAGCCTTCTCCAGGCTGAACAGTCCCAACTCTCTCAGTCTATCCTCACAGGAGAGGTACTTCAGCCCTCTGATCATCTTTGCGGCTGTTCTCTGGACCTGTCCCAACAGGTCCATGTCCTTTTTGTGCTGAGGACTCCAGAAGTGGATGCAGTACTCCAAGTGGGGTCTCACCAGAGTGGCGTACAGGGGGAGAGTCACCTCCCTGGACCTTTTGGCCACACTGCTTTTGATGCAGCTCAGGATATGGTTAGCTTTCTGGGCTGCAAGTCCAGATGTATCCTCCTGACCGTATCCAACACAGGTAATCCTACTGTGCTTGGGCAGACAGAGCATGAGCAACCAGTCCTTACCCAGCAGCTGCACCCATTTCACAGTTTTGAAAAATGAGGATGTGGCTGTGTTCAAAAAAACCTTGTTTTTGCCTCACTTTGTTTCTTCTGCTGGCAACTATATGGTGGTATCACAGTAATAAATTGTGGATACATTAAAAAAAAGTTAGCCTGTGGTTACAGTCGAATCCAATCCTCAGGGTGTTCTTCTGAAGCATCCTTGTTACCTTGTGCTGATAAATCCATTCTCACACTAGCACTTTTCTCAATATCGCAGTTGGAATTGCAGTTAGAGCCTTTTAGACTGAGAGGTGTAATATCCAGAGATGTTTTGTTTAGAGTTGTGTAAAATCAAGTGTGTTGTATGAACTTCAAGGAAGGTACGTTTGAGCTGAGCACTAGATTACGGAGAGTGATGTATGGAGCTTCTTTAACTGTGTGGAGTTAGATTTGATTCTTAGCAAATAAGTGACAGATTCATATGTAGGGGAAAATTGAAGTTCTCATCTGTATATTGTTTTTATTATGTTTCCTTTGCTTCAGGCTCTAACATATCACAGACACTGTGGGTGAAAAAAGTAGTTTGATTTCCATCAATAGATGTCTTCGTATTCTTGCAGCTCATACACAATTTGGACTATTTCATGGTGCTGAAAAAGACAAGGGAAAGTCACGAAATAATTCATTGCAATCCAGAGCAGCTTAGCTTGGAAGCACTGCTAATATTTACAATTATCAGCAAGCTCTTTCCGTGCGCTATCCGTCTTAGATTTAGAATTATGCTCCTGGCCCAGTGTGAATATGTCGCTATGTTGGTTCGCATCTGTCTTTGCCATATGCGGAGTAAGACAAGAATTCCTCCTGCTTTGTTTTTATTTTTTTTTTAATTTTTTTATTGTACCTCTCCAAAACCAGACCAGCTGTTGCCTGGATGCTGCCGTTCGCAAATGACAGCGCTCTTAAGCCAGCTTATCTTGTCTCAAGGATTTGTCATCGGCTTCGTTATATTTTGTTGTCACCTGGGAGGTAGGATTCAGTATTGAGCAGTACTGGTGGCCTTTGGTCACCCTGCTAATGGGGTTCAAGCACTCCTGTAATGGTGGTAGAATCACACAGAGTCACGGAATTGTCACGCTTGGAAGGGACCTCTGAGATCAGAGTCCAACCATACACAAAACCACAACCCACTCCCTACAGTCTCGGCCACTGGAGGATGCCCTGAAGTGCTACATCTCCACATTTCTTAAATACCCCCAGGGATGGTGACCCAATCACCTCCCTGGGCAGGCCCTTCCAGTGCCTGACCAATCTATCAGTAATTCTTCCTAATATTTAATTCAAACCTCCACTGCTGCAACATCGGACCATTTCAGTCTAGAGAAGAGAAGGCTCCGGGGAGACCTTAGAGCAGCCTTCCAGTATCTGAAGGGAGCTACAGGAGAGGGACTCTTTGTCAGGAAGTGGAGTGATAGGACAAGGGGTAATGTTTGTAAACCAGAAGAAGGGAGATTTAGATTAGATATTAG
>VZRU01020259.1:60898-104189 GCA_013398155.1 Pedionomus torquatus | reverse complement strand
TGTTTCCCAGGTGCCTGTCAACAGCTGCCCCCTAAATGTCCTTCAGGGTCTGCCAGCGACCCCCTAACTGCCCTCAGAGCCTCCCGGAATTGCCACCAGCCACCCAGAAGGTACCATCCCCAAACTGCTTTTCTGAAACCACATAGGAGCGTCTCCAGTTCACCCTCCCCAGTAGCCCAGCTTAGGCCACCTTCTTCCCAGTGCCCAGGTTCAGACCTGCCAGGCAGCTTCTTTATCTTAACAGTGGGCCCAAGCAGAGCAGGACCCTGTCTTGCCTCTTTCATTCCTTGCTCTCACCCCCTATAATGTTTTCTTGGAGTTATGGAAGTCAGTTTGGAGTCCTTGCTCCCTGATGCTGCCCCCCCAACATCTGATATTTGAACTCTAAGGACATCCTGTCTCTCCCCACACCTGAAGTGGCGTATCACGTTTTCTCCCCTTTTTTTCCTGCACCAGAGTTACCAGGAGCTCCCTTGTCACCTTCCCTGAGGGCCCCTGCAGAGCCCAGCCATATTTTGCTCTCACGTTGTGCCCTCCCCCATTATCCTTTTCCTAACTCCCCTCCTGTGGCCCTTGTTGGATATGGCATAAGTAATTTTCTCTCTATCGAGACCTCCACTCTGAAAGGTGCAGCTCTCACTGCACTGTAGGTGTTCCCTACAGTCAGCATGCACCTCTCTCAGCATCTTCCCATCCTTTTCATGGTTACATCCCAATTTTCCCAATCTTGTACTGTGCTGTTTTTCCTTTCTGTAGCCATACAGCAACGTTTAGCCTCCTGTCTGTTCAAACAGCGATCTTAGGACTGGTTACTCTTTGTTCCCTGCTTTGCCTCCCTGATCAGGTAACAGTCCTTCCTGCCCTGATTCTCTTGGCCCAGTCTGATTTTACCCCTCCATGGCTTGTTCTGGAACAGTAACGCCATTTTTAGGGGCAATAACAGTGCTCTGCAACTACAACTGTAGTTCTTCTGTATTGTTACTGTAAGAGAAGATGCAAAGATTTCCTTCAGCCTTAGGCTAGGAACCACCCATAGGGAGTTGCCCTCTTCTGTACTATTTTTACTATAGCTGCACGATTTTTCTTTGTAGCTACCGAAGTCCAGTATAACTCTTGGATAGTTGTGTGATATGTTTCTGCTTAGAAATACCAGGTTAGTTACTCTTCTGCCATCACCTTGTTGCCTCTGAAGCATGGGCAAGCACAGTCGCTGCTGTGTGGATGCAGAAGGCTTGCTTGGTGCTGATGCTGCTTGCTCAGCGTTGCTTATCTTGTATTCATAGCGAAGGAGAGTAAATGTCTCTGCATGATGCAGCGTCTGCAACATTATTCATAGGGATCTTTTTTTCTGCTGGCTAGTTTTGCCTTGCTTTCAAACACCTAACGTGTTATTCTGCTACTTGGTATTGTTTGCTATATTGGTCCGAGTTCCGAAAACCCCCATGACAAGGTATGGTCATACATGAGGACCATGTGCTCACTTCATTATGCATGGCTAGGCTGCTTCCTCCGTCTGCAAAGTGCTGCTGACACTGTCACTCGCTTCTTGCACTAAGGCACCGAGGGTCTGGGCTTTGTGAGTGCAATGGTACTTTCGGGCCACAACAGGAAACAGTGAAGTTCTCTCAATGGGCTGATATTCAGACAGCTCTCAGCCATGCTGTAGCACCAGGTGATTTAATGTAGTCTGTTAATCTACTAGGATAAAGCGAAGCCTTTTGAGATCTTTTCCTGCAGGTTTTGAATTGCAGAAATTTGTCTTACTGGAGGTTGGATGAAACTTGTGATTTCTCCATCTCACTTGTGGCAGAGGTCCCATGTGAGAAGGGAGGAAGAATGCCATGGTCAGACTTCATTACCTACGTGGTAGTGTCTGTGATGAGAGCTAGGATATTGACTTTCTCACTGCTAGAGCGGGAACTCTTGCTTACAGTAGGGTGTTAAGAGATGCTGAGGTAAAAGGTGCACTGGGTTTTACTTTTGTTTGAATGTAGCAGAACATGTCCCTGTGTCCCTACTTAATCATTTGTCCCCTTTTACCTCACTTCCTGCGTCAGCATGGCTGGAAAAAGCCTAAACCAGCCACTTGTACTACGTGAACATAAACATGTTAAGAACAGGGATTATAAACAGATATTGTCTACAGCTGTTAAGCCTCCTGTGTGTTAATCTGTAGAAAACCTTCAGCTAAACAACGTCAAATTTTCCAGGTAAGCCCAGATATTATGATATCAAGGATTGATTTGTTCTGTTGCTTGCTGATGTCTTTTTGTTTTATCATTTTTTGTATATGCTTCTCTACGTGTATGTTCGTTTTCCTTGCCCTGAGGACAAGGAGCAAAGAGAACTTTGTGAGTAATCATAGTTGTGATGAGACTTTGAGGAGCTGTAAAGACAGACCTAATTTTGAATTTGTCTGTTGAATGACAGAGAGCAGGCTACTATGAGGTGTAGAAGCTGTTGGACAGGTCCATCAGAGTGACAGTAAGAGGTGCAGGTGGACTTTTACTGTGCCCTGAAGATATAAATCTCTTCTAACCATCGTGCCTGTAACTACATTTAAATCACTGTGGAAGCTTTCTGTTATTATCACAGCTTGAGCGCGGAGTCTGCTGTAGCCATGAAGTTCCTCTGAACTTGTTTCAGTCACAAACACTTTGAAGTTACATTTTCCTTCTTCTGGTCCCGTCATCTGCTTTCCCAAGAAACACTGTATGATAAAGCTGCTCACTTACAAGACCATAAAACTTCAGTGAACTGAACCCCCAGTTGCCCAGCTGTGTTTGGCTGAAGTACGTTGGTGTGGTAATACTGTGGGGCAAATAAAATTGTTGGATGTACAGGTGCTGTGACTTTGACATGTAGTGGCTGAAGGTTAATCATAGCTAACATCAGTTTAGCTGAATAATCTGTCCCTTGTGAAGATACAGGGCAGGGGAAAGGGGAACGGAAAGCTAAGTGTTTGCAACGTAAAGTGCTATGTTTTAATTTGATTTTAGGTAGAAAGAATTTTTGAAAAAGAGAAGGAGGTATAAGAGAAGTATGGTTAGGAGTCTCTTAATGATTATTATTTTGGGGAAAGAAGAAAACCTCATGTGATCAGGTATAGTAAGTATTATAACTGCTTGTTGTCTCAGCTGACAAAGAAGTAGAGGCTGTGAAGAGTGCTTGATCAGCCATTTTGAGACCTGTCGGACTTGTACCAGCATCAAGCTTCATCATATGCTGCTTTTAGCCTCTCTCCTGGTCTCAGGTTGGCATAGCTGCAGCTAGAGAAACAGCAGCTCAACTGAGAGTATTTTTGAACAGATGGGAGTTAGGAAAGAGGTGAAATAAAATAAGAGGATCATATGTGTGAGGAGAGGCAATAGCAGGAGCCTCACTCCCACCTTATGAGCAGCGTTTGGAGCTCAGCTGGAAGCAGCTGAATTGGTAACATCATGTGGTGAAGACACACTAATATCAAAAGTGGTCCTGGGAGACAAGAAGGTGAAACAGAGGAGCGCGTCACCTTTTACGTGCTCTGACAGTGAAGTGCATTTCTTCCTTTGCACTTGGTCTTTCATTGCAAGCATCCCATTATGAACCTTAGAAAGCAGGAGAGTGGATGAATAACCCATCTTCCTATTTCATTCATCAGTTAGGTTCAATTTCCAGCCAGTCAGCTTTGGTATGTTGAGGTCTCTGTTTACCAGGCAGGATTTCAGCAACGTCCTTGGGTGGCATCAGGAGGACTTCTTGTTTAGACTAATTCAGTGTAACTTCTGTTTACTTTTATGAGCAATTTCTCTGTAATATTTTAGATTTTATAACCACTTACCATTGCCTTGAACTTTTTAAGACAAGTTTGCAGTATATATTTCAAGAGCTGCAAACAGAGCAAGCAGCTGTCTAGCTCCAGTAGCAGAGATATGTCAGGTTCGTTTATGTTATGAAAAATTGGGATAAATTAACTGAGGCTAAGCTTTGTGCTGCGGCAAACAGGCTTTGTTCAGTATCTGAACTAGTGCGTTTCCAGTTTCTGTGCTGTGTAGCAGTCTGTGGTATAGATAACTTTCTTACTATGGCAGGCCCTTTCTGATTAGTAGCTTTGAGGTCTAGGAGCCACCCTGAAACGTACGGACAAGAAAAAGGCAGGAGGAAACAAAATGTTTTTCCTTGGTTTTGTGCAAGTTTCCAGAGCAGACTAAACTGACTTCTCAAACATATGGTAGGCAACATGAGCAACTGAAGAAAGCTCTTTTTGTTTCTTCTTGTATTGCCTAATAGATAAAATGTCCTTTTTTATGGGTAAACAAGTGTTATTTTTATTTCTGGAGGGCAAATGTTTTAAGGTTTTCTGAGGTGACATTAGAGTAGGAAAACCAAGAAGTTTATTGGTTTGATACAAGTATTGAAAGAAGTGATAAGCATTTCAGAAGCAGTGCATTTCAGTAAAGAGACAATGTAGAAGATATATGCTGTAAATAAGGAGGGAATTTTCGGGAGTTTATGGTATCATAAATTACTCATGTTCTGTCTGTGGCATCTAAAACGTATGAAAATGCCTGTCTGGTTTTGCTATGCTGCCTTCTAAGAGGGTGTCTAAAAGAGGACATTTTAGTAGCTTCATGTGTCATAAACTCTAGTGGCTCATGCTGTAGTCCAGGTAGAAACTAGGAACACTTCACTTAAAAAGAGAAATAATTGTTGCTAAAGATAAGTTCTTGCGATTTAATTCAAACTGAACATTTTAAGCACAGGTTTTAAGGACATGAATTGTCTTGGATTAACACCATGAACAGACTGGTTCGTTCTCTGAGGGCTAAGGAAGAAGGTTGAATTTTAGGTCACAGTACATGGCTGTAAGAATATGTCTGTCCCTTAATTCAATCTACATTAAATTTTGCATGCTCTTTAGGCTCATCTGTTCTGCCAAAACTTTGGAAGCCTCCCAGTGCTGTTACCACTGGTGTACTGTAGGTTTGCCTCGCTGCTGGAGAGTTTTGGATGCTATGTGAAAGCAACAGCTGTTACTTCCTTTTAACAAAAAAAAACAAAACAAAACAAAACAAAACAAACCCCAAAACAAAACAAAGCACAAAACCACACACACTTGTAGCTTTTCTCATTCCTTCTAACTATAGTTCAGGTTCCAGGAACTAAAAGAGCTAACATTAAACTTTTGCATGTTTTGAGAACATGGATTTACTGAGACCACATTGCTAAAAAGTACATTGCCAGACTAGCAATTGTTATCTCAAAAAAACCCAAAAAAACCTTTAGAGACAAAATAAAATGTGTATTAAAGGGTTGGTTTGTTTGTTTGTTTTAAATAAAACTAAGTGAAATATTTAGAATATTTCCCCTTACCCAAAAGATGTCGTTACAACAAAAAATCATTGATATTTTACTTTGGAGGAGTACTGGATTATAAATGTAAACTGTAAAATGTCTATTTCCAGGTTACCTGATTAGAAAATCCAGGACACCATGTAAGACACTGCACAACTTCACCTTTAATTACAAATACAATGGGATTCTTTCTAGAATAGTAGATATACCTTAAGACAAAGCAATAGTGAGATAAAGAGAGATTTTTGTACTCCTTAGTTCCTTGAAAGCTTAAGGTTTCTACTAGGTACTGTCACAGCAGCATTCCAAATTTCTGGGCAAAATACTGTCCAAGGGAAAAGCACCTTCCTCTTGGAATATATTTTTTCAAGGTTTCAAATGCACAAACCATTACTTAAAGGAATTTTTATTAACTCTCTGCTTAAGTCATTTGTTCCCTGCTTTTTTGCCACTAAGGGGTTATTGCTTCTTTTTTCACTAAGAATTTTTTTAGGTGTCTCTTTAAGAAAGAAGATGCTTCTGTTTGGTTCTGCAGCCCCATGGCACCATTACCCAGGGATGCTTCGGCTTCAGGCAGATAAGTAGCTGAGGCAGCATCTTAATCCCCATCAGCTGCTGTCTTTCATGGTCCCTTCTCCTGCGCTTTGTACCAAGCACTGGGGAGAGCAATGAGCTTATTGTGCGTCTCTGGTTCAGCAGTGCTGCACCTCTGCTTCCAGTCCAGTGCTCCCATGGGGCATGGTGCTTATTGTCCCAAGGCCCTGGGCTACATGTGGGCAGGAGAACAGTTGCATAGAGGAGCCTGCTGCCCTGCTTTTATCCAGAGAGGAAAAAGTTGGTTTGCTTGGCTAAAAGATTAGTAATTGATTAATATGCGATTACTCCATTTGGATTTAGAGGAAATCTTTTTATTTCCTCACAGTCTCATTGCTAAGTCAGAAGGCTTTACATCTGATACCTATTCTGATGTTGTGGTTTGCTTTTTCTTTGAAAAAGGAAGCACTATCTTGATTACATAATGTTTGCATCAGGCATGGCATGTTTGAATCTTGCAAGTTTTAATAAATTTAGCTATGTAATGCTTTATCTGGGAAAGGTGATTCCACTAGAGTTTCCCGTACAGGAAATTGAGATATCAATCTCAATATTCTGGTATCAAATACACAAAATCACCTGGGCATCCTTGGGGGAGCTGAGATGGGCCTTGGAAGCTTGAGGCTGATGTTTTGATGCATGGGTCAGGCACCTGCTCCAGCTCTTGAAAGGAAGAAGTGTGGCTGATAAAATAGGGAGGGCATGTTGCCTGCTTTTCAAACTTCCCTCTGCAGAGGCAAGTCAGAGCACTTGTTTAGAATGTGTAGATCTGTTGCTGAGATTTTATTAAAAATCAGTATTCTGGGAACTCCTGCCAGACCCTTCTGTTCAGTTTAGCTGAAAGTTAACAAAGTGGTGTTCCCAGGGCTGTGCTAATCTTCCTTGTTGTTACTGGTGCTGATCAAGATGTCTTGGCATGGTCAAAGGTATTTGCAGGACATTAAAACAGGGAAAATGGAAAAACAAATTAAAGACTTTGGAGTATCCTTTAAAAACTATGTTAAATGGATGAGGAAAAAAAAACTTAAAAGCATAGGTTGTTTAATACATAAATATGGAAAATCTGATAAGGACAATTGTTACAGTTGAGATAAAAATAAATTCTAAGATACCTTAAGATGGCTGAAGGCCAAAAGCTGCTTTCTGCTCTCAACAGTGTAATCCCATTGGAATAGCTGGAGTAAAAGGATCGGGATTTGGCCCTGCATCTACCAGCCGCTACCAAATAAGGTTCCTTGCAGAAATCAGTAGCGGAGTTGATGGAAATCCAGACACAGTGGGAGGAAGCTGTGGTTCTCAGCCTCCTCAACACAAGGGCAAAGGATTCAGTTTTCTTCCTCAAGGTATAACTTTCTCTTTCCTGTGTCCTGAAGTTCTCATACCAGTACTTTCTGCTGGCTTTTCCTTCCTATTTGGCCAAGATCTCCATGACATTTAGCAGTATGGGAAGGATGGGGTGGTTATGACTACGAGGATGAGATCTGCAGCTGTATTCTGGATGTGCTTTCCGTTATGTTTACTGTTCTTGCAATAGCACTAATCACGCCTTCCCAGCCTGATAGCCCTGTATCAAATGGCCCTGACATACCGCTATGGTAAGTGTCTGACTCATTCTACCAGTTGGGGGAGCAGATGGGTGGGCTTAGATGGGCAGCAGTGTTTTTTGGTAATAACTTGTCTCTCTTTGAGTGAACGTAAGTGTTGTTTAAGCTCTAGTGATAGAGGCTGTAGAGTTTGAGGCTTCTGCGTTCAGTGCTGTGATTCGCAGAGAGGTTGCATTCCAGCAGCAGAGCAGTGTGCTGCTGAGGTAACACAGGGCGTTCTTTGGTGCCTGTGAGTAGGTGCGGGACAGGCATCTCTCAGAGCTGAAGGTTTCTCAGCAGGTAATGTGGTTTGACATTTTCTGTGTAGGGGAAAATGCCCTAAGGAAGGGATGTAGTTGTGTAAATGTAATTTAAGATGGTAGAAAAAAATAACAGTGTATTTTTCATGTTTGTCCTTAAATGTATAAAGTTCAAGTTTAATTAGTACCCTTTAAAATTTTATTCTATTGCAAAGTCTTCAGGTGATTTTTAAACTGTTTTTGTTTGTTTGTTTGTTTTTGTTATCTCTGTAGATGGTTTTGAGTCCTTACCTTCCAGCTTTGTTACAGTTTGCTGGGATGACTTGAGCTTTTTGTTCAGTTCTCCTGTTTTGATAAATGTGTTTGGGAAGGATGCCTGGAGCCTATGGAAAGCATACCGAGTGCTTAAGCAGTTAGCATGCAGGAGTTGTCCAGCTACTAACTCATCCTGAATCAGAGTGTACTGGTGTGTTTTTCATTCTCTTTTCTAAGTAGCTGACCAGAGTATTCATCTATTTTAAGTACTTTGCTTGGAGCTCTCTTAACTGAGCTCATTTTACCAGGGAGCTGCGTGATGATAGGTTGGTATGTTGTATTTCCTTTCCCATATATGTGTAATTTTTCTGTGTGCTTTCCAATTTGTTTTTCTTCATTAACATTTTTAACTTTAGGGCTGTGAGTGCTTGTCTCTTTTAGCAGAGAATTATTCTCAATAGTAGCACCTGAATGTGGTATCAAAACACACTGGTTCAAAAACCTGTTCTCTGTTTACTGGCTGCAGCATTAACTAATGAAGAACTAGATGTTTGACCATTTGATTCTCTGTGCCAAGGCAGTTCCTAACTCAAGCTGGGTTTCAGTATATTACTTGATACAAACTCCTGTTATTCACTGTTGATCCGGGGAATGCATTTCCTGTTGCAGTGACATCTCAGCTACACAACTGATGGACTGCTGCAGGCTGCTCTGTATTCTGCTTGTCTTAGTAGTCGCGGAGAGGCTGTACCAAGAGCTGTTGGCTGAGCTTGCCACATGTCTCTTACTGGGTACCCAGCGTTCAACTAATAGAGCAGAGATGGAGGTTAGAAAAGAGGGAGGATTGGGAGGAGGGTTGTTAGGGGAGATTTTACAGGCTCTCTCATTTGTTACATAGAGCTCACCTTTGAGATGGGTGCTTCCCAATTTATAAAGCGTAGGTTAAAACAAAATGGCATTAAACAATGTACACTAAAAGCCTAGACAGTGCCCCCTTCATCAGTGGAGACCACAGCTTCTGTTACTGGATTGTTGACTCGCAGCCCTAGCTTCTATTTTGAGATTTGATTCCCGCAGCTGACCTCTGGTTTTCTTTTCTTTTTTCCCTTTTCTGGTGTCCTTTTTTGCAGTGAGTTCAGATAATGGCTCGTCTTTTCCATTATAGTGGAAGAGCCAAGTGCATTTCATGTAGAATTCCTGAACAGGACTACGCAACCTGCAAATTCCATGTGCTTCCCTATAGATCTGTGTAGATCTGTCTGTCCCGTGCTTAGAATTGCTTTACTGATCCAGTTTCCCCCTCCAAGCTTCCTGGAGTTAATTTGCAGGGTGTGACCACGTGGAAGGATGTTGCTCTCAGATTAGCTTGTTAACCCTGAGCCTTTTGACCTTTCATGTCTTGTTCTATGGGGTTGGTTAGATTTATTCCTTTAGTTTCTTTGTCAGATTTACTGTTTTTCATTTGACTTCTAAATAATTATGAGTTCTGTATTTATGACCACAAAGAGCTTTTGGGAAACCAGCTACTAAAACTGTTTTACCCACAACAAGGTACAGCATTCCAGATTTGTACCTGCCCCAATATGGCAAGACTGTCTTGCCATGTGTAAGGGCCTGCAGATCTACTCCTATCTTTTTTGCCACTGTTTATTTCAAGTCAGTGACTAGCTGCTTGGTCCCTGGGGAACAACTGCCTGTAAAATTCCTTAGTAAGCATATGTAAAGATAGCCTGTCAGTTCCGCATATGCTTTTTCATTTTGGTTTCTCCCTCTCTGGGTGTTTGCTGATTTCTTTAGTTAATGATTCGTTGTTTGGCATCAGCACCCTGCTCAGAGTTTTACAGTACATACAAATAAAAAGACACTGTGCCCTGAAGTTTTTTGCATTCTGAAAACACATGGAAAACAAAGAAATCCAGAGGTTGACAACTTTGGTATTTGGGATTCTTTAATTGCTGCTGAGGTAGTTTTGAATGATTCTGCTTTCACCCTGTATACAGTTCATTGTCTGCTTTGGAAAGCGCTATCAGTGGAACAAAATTCTTGTTTCAGATGCACTGAATAACTGCCCTTAAGAATATGTCATGATCTCAGCTGTAAAACAGGTTGTATGGTTCTTCCTCTGTCTATATCGAACACAGTTTGGATCCTCTCTGTGCCAGAGGACACTTGCCAGCTTGACAGCTGGGTTGATAGTTGCCTTCAGCCTAGCTAATAGGATCTTGTTTTCCAGATTAGGAAATTAGTTATATCAAGGGCCCTATTTCCAAATGGAGCAAGAGGCTTAAACTTCAGTATAGGATGGGCTACTCCTGTGTTTCAGGAGAAAAAGGGATGCTCTCTGAAAGCAGCTGAAATCTGACATGGTTGTTCTTCACATTTTACTAGAATCATCTACATTATCAGTATAAAAAGCATTTAATCAGTGTAGGCCAACTCTCTGATCTCCTGATGTGGGTTACTGGATACAGAGACACTTCAGCCACGTCATGCTGCAAAAAACTGGGCTGTGTCTTGCCGGTTTTGTGAATGACTACTGTCAGTCATTTGGCTTCTTGTTCTTACAAGGTGGGACTGCATGAAGGGGAAGCGCTGAAGCACAATGCTCTCCGTGCCCTAAGTCCTTAAGTAAAGTCCCCTGAGTTGTTTGAAACTATTCCCATTGAGGTTGGTGGCAAAACTTTTCTTTAAACAATTCAGGATTAGGCCTGAACCCTGCACCCGTTTTGACAGAAGAAGCCTGAGAATCTGTTACTTCTCTTCCTAACTGTAAAATTTAAAAAGGGGATGAATTGGGGGGAGGGTTATGTGTTGCTCGCTGCAAACTGATTTTTTTTTTTTCTGCAGGAAGTCGCTTTTCTTCAAGGCCAAAGATAAACAGCGAAATGCTAGAAATTTCCTAGCCCCTGCCTTCAGCTGTCTAATTGTGTTCTTTGCAGAGATGCTTAAGACACTCTATGTGCAATGTTGCTTTAAATTATGGATTTGTTCAGTAAACTCTTTTTATGCTGTTTTGGAATATGATTAAATTGGAAGAGGGAAGATTTAGATTAGATATTAGGAAGAAATTATTTCCTTTGAGAGTGGTGAGGCAGTGGAAGATGGCTGCCCATCCCTGGAAGGGTTTAAGGCCAGGCTGGATGGAGCTTTGAGCAACCTGCTCTGGTGGGAGGTGTCCCTGCCCCTAGCAGGGAGGTTGGAACTCGATCTTTAAGGTCCCTTCCAACTCAAACCATTCTAAGATTCTATGATAAAAGGAGGTCACAGTTGAAACGAGTAGCACATCAACTTAGGCTCCATCCAAGATCTTTTTAATCTTTTCTGTGTTATCTGCCCATGGAGTGCCATTCCCGCAGGATACCATGCTGGAGAGAAGCAGTCTGGATAGTTCCATCACAAACAATTTTTATATTTATCCTTGATAGAATGACTGAAACCAAACCTCATGTTGTTTCATGGCAGTAGCTATTTCCATAGGATCCGATAAATGACACCAAAACCAGATTTGACTCGTTTTTTTTGTTATGGGAGAAGTCTTGATGAGTTATGTGGCTAATGATCTGATCATAGTAGATCTTCAATTAAAAAAGCTTGAGGGAGGCTGGTGGGCAGAAATAACTTCAGCTCCCCCTTGTTATTTCATTCGATGTCACTTTGCTGTCAGGTCCTTTTCCCAGTTAATTTTCTCCAGCTGCATTCCTCTGCAAGTAGCAAGTCCTTTGGCTGTAATATTAAAATAGAGGAGGAGAAAGGCAGCAATGTCTGAATCATTTTATAAAGTCATCTTGATCTTATCTCCAGCCTTTTCCGCCCAAACCCACCAAACTCTTTACTGAGCTGTGTGCCTATAAATAGAACAGCCACTCTCTCTGCTGTGGAGATGGGCAGTTCTCAACCAGAGGCTTCTCTGCACGCAAGAGCTCACTTCTCCCTGGCCTTTTTCATGCCTCTCTTAGGTTAGCGCTGAGGTTTTCTAGAGACACAGGCTGGCAAATGACATAAACTGCTATGTAGGGAGGGGCAAGGTGACCTCTGAGATACTGCCTTTCAGTTAAAAAAAAAGGGGGGGTGGTGGGGAAGAGGGTTGTGTTTAAAAAGAGGAATGGAGGAATGCACGTCTTGTGCAGAGGTGAGTGAGCCCTGCCAAGGTGAGGGGGGCCGCCCGACCTGCGGCACTGGGGGGCTGGGGGAGCCCAGGCAAAGCAAAGGTGGTGTTTCACTGTGAGTTACTCTTCTGGTGGGCTGGGCAAGAGTTTAAGTGGTCAGAGGGCTGCTGACCGAGCCTGGGGAGCGTGGGGCTGTGGCTGACCCCGGCTTAAGCGTATCTGCGAATAAGCATAGCAACAGAGCTCTGAAAGCTCCTCCTGCAAGTTGCTGTTTTTTGATCAGATTCCCAGCTGACTTGATATCTCTGGGCTTTGCATCCTGGGAGTTTTCTCCAGAATTTTTAATTCCTCTCTGACTTCGGTTCAGGGTGTCGCAGAATTCAGTAGCTACTTGCCGTGTCTGTTTTTAACTCTGTGGTGTTGTCCAAGGAGTGCAAAAGGTCTCTGCATGTTTCTGTCTTTATCTGGAAAATGTCTTAACACTTACACATTTTCTCCTTTGTAGGTGAACTGCAGAAATGTCTGATTTCTTTGGCATGGTAGTTTAGGTGCTGTTGCTTTACATTTCTCTTTGATACTCAGCTGCTGGAGGTTAAAGTAACTCATCAAATTTTACNGCAATGCTGTTTCTTCCACTTGGCAGCTGGGAGATGGAAACACGCAGAGTGAAAAGGACTTTATCAGGATCTTGTAAAAAGTCCAGGGCAGATTAGGAGCCTGAATGTACCTTTCCCAGCTCCAGCTGGGAAAAATCTGGCCTCAGATTTGGGGTGGTTTCAGCAAGGGACGCCGTTGAGTCAGTCTTTGAACTCCATTTTCTCTCACATCAAAGGTTCAGGTAAAGATTGTGGACGAGTTTCAGATTCTTTGCGTAGCACCAACTCTAAGTGAGTTTAAAAGCTTGTTTCTGGACATCACTATATTGTGTTTCACTTCCGGACTCTGAAGCTGCTCCCAGATTTCTTACGGCTCCTCAGAGTGTATTTGTACGGCTGTGTCCCTGCTCTGGCTTGTGGAAAATGGGTGCCAAGATGTCTTTCAGAGCTGTGGGGAGCTGGTGAGGGAGATGACCATTTTTTGATACAAGGTTAGTCTTCTATTGTGCATTGTGGTATTTTCAGCAGAATGGAAAGAGATAACAAAAAAGTTTGGCCATTCCTGATTGAACCAGGCACGCTGAGTTGGTGTTTGCCTGCCAATATTTCTGCCACTATGTAGGTGGCTTTGTGAAACAGTGAGGTTTGGGGTTCCCTACCCTCAAACTCAGCCAGGTCCCAGGCTCTGAGGTAGCTGATGTTTTTTTTGGAGAAGGTAGGAGAGCTCTGACCCATTTCTCCTTCCCAACACCACGGAGGACAGTATAGAGTGGCTTCTGTGGCTGGTGGCTCTCTTTGAGATCTGGGAGATCATGGGAGCCTGTTCTTCCCTAGCTGATGGATGAGTAGAGGCATTGCCATGGTGGTCCAGGCCCTAGTATCTCGTGGGCCAGTTTGAGGACAGCTCAGTCTAGTAAAAGAGGAGCATGTATTGTCAGACGGATGTTTCTTCTTACAGTCAGCATTTTTTTCCAAGTGCTTTTTGAGGAAACTTTGAGCTTGGCAAGGGCCAGCGTGTGTGGAAAATATTAAAATCTGCAGCTGTTTCGAAAAGGAAAGACCCACATTAGAAATATATATAGCATTTTAAAAGCAAGTTTAGTACCCTGGAAAGGATTTCTGAAACGCACTAAACCCTGTGGATCCGTAAGAGTATTTATTTTGTGCTCTATATTAGCCTGGCAGTGTGCATTTAATACTGTGTTTCCAATTCATTGATACTCATCTGTGACCTGACTCTGTTACAAACCTGAGTTACGCTGAGACCTCTAATAAATTAGAGCTGTGTCATTTTCCTGGCACCAAGATAGAGAATAACCTGTCTTACAAGATTGTTGGACCATTTGTTTCCTGTGTTTTAACTGTGTGTTTATTACATCAGGCTCTCTCAGCAAGAAGTACGTTCCTGGGGGCAGTTTGTTGGGGAGAAAAGTGGGTTTCTAATTGTACTGAGGCCTGAAAGCAGCATTTGCAGTTACTGGGCAATATCTTCAATCAGTAATTTGAGTCTGAACCCTCAGCTCTGACTTTTCTAGGTTTTTTTTCTTAAAGTGTGGTTTTTGAGATTATTTTCATGTAGCTGTTGGTATTCAAAATCTGTCCTGGGCAAAGGAATCAAATGTGTTTGTCAAAACAGAATGAAGTGCATGTGGATTAAATACATAGCCCTATGTATGCATAGAATGTGAGTGAGCATATGGGACTGTGTATGCTGGTATGTCAATCTAGTTATAAAGCAGTTAAAGAAAAAAAGAAAAAAAAGGCAGTGTGCGTAGACGGTTTTGGCACTCCAGCCCTGGGAAATGGCAGCTGGCCAGAGAGTACTGAGGCAGGGCCAAGACTATCTGAAGAATACCAAATGCTGAAGTTGGATATAAGCTCCTTCTTTGCTCAAGTTTCACTCTTCACTCTGTGGGCCTGCAGCTTGCCAGCTCTGTGCCAGGTAGATGCTGATAATTTCACAATGCAGAACTGGAGATGGGGACAAATATACTGTGGTTTGTATCTGCTTGTCATCAAATGTCAATTAAATGAAAGTACGATTACCCACAGCTGAAATCTAACCTCAGTGAGTTTAACTCCCCAAGTCATTGTTAGTCTTTGAAATGCTTATTCAGTCATAAGTTATTTATCCTTTTTGGTATTGTGATAGCACTGGAGGCAAGGATAAAACCTCATCCCAATGTGGATTATGCATGGTGACAGTTTAATCTTGTTAAGCTCACTCACTTATCTTGAATGAATTTGTTAAGCACTTCCAGCAGAGGGCACTAAGATTATTGATCTCAAACTCCAGTCTTTTCTGGTATGGGTATATAGTGGGACAGCATAAAAGATGCCTGTAAAAACGATGTATGCTTCACCCCTCTTCCCTCTTTGTTTTCTAGACTATCATAAAAGAGGGGATGCTGATGAAACAGACCAGCTCCTTCCAGCGCTGGAAGAGACGATATTTTAAGCTGCGAGGAAGAACACTCTACTATGCAAAAACTGCTAAGGTAAGGTCTTGACAATATATATGAGTCCAAGGGAAGAAAGTCAGTGGTGGAGCTTTTGCTGGCAGATGGGTATCTGAGAAGTCAGCCCGCAGCAGAGAAAGGAGCATGTGCTCTGAAAGCACTTGTCCTCAGGTTTTGTAGCTGCTAGAAGATCCCTGTGTTTTGCCTCACATGTGAAGATCTTTGTTTTTTTAAGTAAAGTGTCATGTGGACCCGTGATGCTGATTTTTCCACATTTGTGGATCCCTTGGTGCATTTTAGTAGGGAATGGACTCTGAATCAATAGAAGCTGAAAAGGAAGGGAGAAAATATGAATGAAAAGAGAAAATGGAGGACACAGGCAAGGCTAGAATTTATCAATCAGCTGTCATGCATCTGGTTTAATACATTGATAGTCCACTAGATATAAATCTGGCTCCTTTCACAGAAACAATTTATATATTTTATTTTTAATAATTCCTTAATAAAAATAAAGTTACTGTGTTCACTCACTGAAGATAGGCAAGTGCAAGCCCCATTGTATAGAACTAGACTTCTGAGTCCTATGTGTTGTTGGTACTGGGCCTTTCCTTCAGGTCACAAAAGTAATGGGGTTTGCTAGGCAGATACACAGCCACATCCCTTTGGATCTGCTGCTTATACATCAGATTGAACAATTCACATAGGACAGGATTCTGAGCAGCCTGATCTAGTTGAAGGTGTCCCTGCTTATTGCAGGGGGGTTGGACTAGGTGACCTTTAAAGGTCCCTTCCAACCTAAACTATTCTATGAACAATTCATTGGGGTTTTGAATTTTTTCTTTCCAGTCCATTATTTTTGATGAGGTGGATCTGACAGATGCCAGTGTGGCAGAATCCAGCACTAAGAATGTCAACAACAGCTTCACGGTAGGATTTTTTGTATTATTTTCCATTCTTCTTGCATCTTTTCCCCATATCCCTTCTCTTTTGCAGAGTTTAAAAATGTCTGAATGATCTTTGTAGCCTCTTTCGCTAGGAAAAATCCTTCAAACCCCAAAACTTACTTTACCTTCTAACATCATAACTCATCTCATTGCACATGGCAGCTACCTTGGGTTACTATGGATAGTACTAAAACTTTGCATTCAGTGTTTTTCCTACGTATAAACTAGTAGGATTTGATAGAATCCATTTACAGAGTGGGACAGAAAAAATTTGCTCTGCTGAGGGAGTTAGGGATGATGTTTATGTTTGAGATCTTGCTAAAGGAATTTGGTTTTCTCTTCAGGCCTTAAAATATGTAAACTTTCTGTGATTTTATTTGTTTGTGTCTGTATGTGCATTTATATATGCACACTATATATAGTGGCAAAGCAAAAGGAGAAACAAAAAGAAGACACACAGCAATAACTGGAGTAGGTTTAGGATGTTTGTTAGATGGGATATATGTGGTAAATATTTGCAGTCTTGGGGACGTGGTGGTGCCACTGCTTCATTTCCTCCAAGCTTAGTAACAGGGATTTAAAATGATCATATTTCTGAGGTGCAGGTGTTTTGCAAGCTGTGTTCTGGGGGAAACATCTGGTGTGTAGAAACAAGCCAGTCACAGCAGCCATGCAGAGCAAGTGTCAAGCAGCAGTGTGAGCTTGGGAGCTGGCTGATAGCAGTAACCTCCCTGCGGCCTCCAAAGGGCTCGAAAGGGAGGAGAGAGGAGGATGTGGAGAACAGAGGCCATGTTGGTCTAAGGTAAGGTGAAGCAGGGGGAAATCCAGGTGAAGGGAGGAAGCTGATTCTGTAGGATGGTGACCTGCAGGTAGTGGCCAAAGACTGAGCAGTGTGCCTTGTGCTGCAGCAATAGTGACCCACTGCTTTAAACATCTAGCAAAGGATGTTCCTGTTACATAGCTGTATATGTTTGCTTTTTTTAGTACCCGTACAAAGCAGCTGTAGGGCCCACCCTACGTGCAGATGAAACCCCAAAACTTTCTCTAAGGTTGAAAACACTTTCTGTATCCATGATCAGATGAGTAAGAGCCATATCTGGGTCTGATAATAAATGTTGGTATCAGGTGTCAATGTATGTGCACAAAGAGAAGGATTCTGCAGTGATTTCAGCAGGGGATACATTTTCAAGGATGTGAAGTTATTTACGCTTTAGTAAAGTGTGTTTTCTTGGGCCTTGCTTCAGTTTTCCCATATGTAAATAATGACTGATTTTTCAGGTGAGCAAATGTTCTGTTACTGTTTTGTTTATTATTGTGGTTGGGAGAGATCTAATCTCTATCAGGGACACTGTGTGTAGGGGCAGGAGGAAATAGTGTGTTTGCTCTCTCAGATTGCCCCATCCAAACCCAACAGCCAAGTGTTACTTCCATGACTGTGGTGTCAGGTTCTGCCAGTCCCTGCCTTCCCTAGGGGGTAAAAACAATAGGATTACTTTGAGAGGCAAGTGGCAGATACAGCTCACACTATCTCCAGCTGATCACTATACTATGAGGCTCAGGTAAACTTCAAGAAAAACATCTCTTAATTTTATCTGCTCTTTTGATAGATGGTTTATAGAGGTGTTTGACTGTGGTTTACCATGACCTATAAAAATACTTAGAAAATCAGAAGGTTTCCTACCCTTGTTGCTATTTGTTCTGCCACATCACTGCTGTCAGAGCTTTCGATTCCTTGCAGTATTGCCATTACCTTTGAGAGCATTCTGTTTGCCTCCCTCTACTTCCCCAGCTTGGTTTCTTTCTAGAATTCAGAGGTCTTTGATGCTCTTTTTAACCCGTTTCAGATCCGTGGAACTCGCCATTGAGTTTTTATCCTAAACCGGAAACATCCAACATTTGGCCCTGTGTAGCAGAGACAGTTATTCTGGAGTTTTAAATGTGCTGGTTTTCTTTTTGTTTCTGTGTTTTCTTCAATGGAGATTGGTAGTTTTCAATTTATGAAAGAGTACAGGTTTCTTGCTGAGGAAACTGATCTTCTGCCCAGGCATCTGTATTGCTTAATGAGGTCAGGTTCTGTGAATGACACTCCTAAGGTGCTAACAAAGAAGACAGGAAACAAAAGCACTAGATAAACCACTCAGAGGAGCAATGTGGATCCAAAACAAAGAGATTATAAGGGATGACCAGTCAGAGGAGAAAGTGATGAAAGGGCAGGGAGGAGCACAGGGAGGCAGCACCATGAAAGAAGAAAACCAGAGCATGGAGCTGACAAAGATTATGTTGCGTAAACACAAGAATAAGGTTAAAAAATACAGCTGCCAGTGAACCTTTTACATAGGACATAAGTCTGGCAGCTAATTTGTCTGCTGTTAGCAGAGTGAGAAAAGTGAATATTAAGATTCAGACCTCTCTCTTCTTCTAAAAGAAGAGTGTGTAACACAAGTTCTTGTGTTGTTTACTTAGTTGATCTTGCATAGTGTTCTTCAGTAAGTATATCCTGTTCACAATGGGACAGTTTTCAGGATGGCTACCCAGAGTTAATCGGTATGTGACTATAGAATGGGCTGGGAGCAAGTGACTAGGGACATCTTTGAGCTTAAGATGTTGTACAGCTCCGTCCCCTGAGAGGTGTAAGGAAAAGCTTTATGTTTAACTATTGTTCCTTTAGTTCAGGCAATGTGGCTGCCGAGTTGTTTAGCAGGAAGCCTCCGAGAACAAGTCTTATAACAGCCCTACATCAGGCTTCTCCTCTTTCAGGAGGACTGTAGATGCAGTATTTGCTGGTTCTGTCACATCTCTTCTACCTCTGTCTTTCCAAGTCATCCCTCTACAAGGGAAATTCTTCTGGGATGCCTGGGCTGTGACTGCTTCTTTCCACATATGAACCCTTAGTACCTGGTTTATAGGTCTCTCACCAGTTTTTTTTCCTAGGGCTACCGTCTTTCACAGGGCCTTAGACAGTATCTGCTGTGGTACAAACTCAATGATAATCACATTGTCCTGATACTTCAGACCTGTTTATTTCAAAGAGAGCGGTCATTTTTTAGCCTGTATTCTTGCCTTCAGCATGTGCCTACATTGGTGCTCCTTATGAAACAGATCAGCAGCACTGGATGGGCGAGGTCAAAGCCTGACTCTGACTTCTGAGCAGAGCTTTCTCAGCCGTGCCCTCAAAAGCTCTTGTGGTTTCAAAAATGCAGATGATTTGGGATCACACCAGGCATATTAGTTCTCCCCAGTGAGACTTCATCTGTTTCCATGAACAGTTTTTTCTTGAACAGTGCATTTCCCAGTGACTTGATTGGTTGATGTGCCTGTCTAATATGTTAACCTGCACTTGCTCCAGGAGCATTAAAACAAAATATGTGGTGAGGATGAATTTCATACTTTGAACCTGGAATAGTTTTTTCTCTGGATTGTGGAAGGAAACCTGGGTTTTGGAGATATTTCTCTCAAAATTCTCCCTTACAGAGGCTCTGAGGTTTGAGGGGGTACCAGTCACTCTAATGTCTGCTCATGCCAGTGCCTTGCCACTGCAGCTATCTTCTCAAGAGTCTTTGAAAGGACTTTGGGTCATCTTCTTAGGCCCATTGTTGTAAATGTTTGTGTGGACAAAAAATTGTTACTCATCAGGTTGGTGTGTTGGCTGAAGATCAGCGCTTTTCTACAAGATACTAACTCAGCTAAGCTGCTGCCTTCAGTGCCACTGGCACAGCTGATGGAGCGATTCCTTGTCAGTTCATTGACCCTGTCCTGTCTTGTGCAGGATTTGTATAAAGTTAAAGGGGGAAAAAATATCTAAAAAATACATTCTTTCATACTAATAAAAAATACCTGTCATCAACAGGAGGGAGCCTAGGAAGGATATCGTATCTTTCCAGGTATTTGTGTTTCAGTATGATTCTCACATGGAGTTCTTGTGAATGTTTTCCAGTTATTGCTAGCAAATGTTGATGTGGTTGTGTGGACTTTCACCCTCATTCACATAACATGGACTACAACATTCACATCCCATCCCTTCTTACTCAGACCTTTGAGATCCCATAGAAGAAAGCTCCTGTCTGTGGAGAGGAATGTGGGTAGTGTGATTTCTTCTTTCTGGGGCTTTAGTGGAAGTGAAGCTGGGTAAGAGCACATTGTTGAGCACCAGGAGCCGTGCTGTTGACCCCTCCTCCTCCGTAGTTAAGGGCTCTTCACTGAAAGAGGTGGAGCTTGAACTCCTAGGCTCCTGTAAACCGTTTTCTGTTGGGAAGTACCTCTCAGCTCAGCCACAGACAGGAAACAGCATATTATTACAGTCAGCGCCTGCCTCTCCACTGCCGTCAGAAGGAAACTTATCCCAGCTCCTCCTTAAGCAGACAACTAATCAGCTTGTGGCAAGTGGAACATAGCTCAGAAAGACTGACCACAGAGGAGACTAATCCTATTAATCGCATGTCAAGCTGTTTAGGTTTTTTTCTGAGGGAATAGTCTGCTCTGGACACTAGTTTAGAGGAAGATTGAACGTGAAAGGTAAGAGCAGGAGTCTGAGTTTTCTGGACTCAGCACTGAGAAAGGTGGCACCTCTGCCAGCATGACAGAACGTCAGGAGCTCTGGTTCTTTGGAATAAGTTTATTACAAACTCTTACTGTTCAAGTGTTCTTTCCTGTGTGAATTTATGTAGATAGGTTCTACAGAATTGGCGTAAAGGGAAATGTGCCTGCGGTCCTGTTGGAAATGCTGCACCCATCAGTTAAATATTGTTTATTAACTGATGATTCACCCTGCCCAATGTCACAGGAGAGAGAAGTATTGAGATTAGAGTAATACCTCTCTTTCAGAGCACTTGCATGACTGGAGGCAACAATGGTTGTGGTAGCTTGAGGAACAGGGAATTGCTGGTGCTCCTGAATGAGAGCATGCTGTCATCTCTGAGACGCAGTATGGATGTCGTTCTCCAGCTGTATGGAAGCCTGAGGTGTGCTACAATTTTTTGTTATTACAACCTTGTTACTTGGTACTGACTTTATTCAGAAGCAAAGATGCCCTTTTCTGTCTTAGGAAGTGTTATGTGTCTGCCTGATCTCCTTCACACTGTATGTTTTTGCTCTGTTGTCCCAGGGCTTGTTGATGCTGTGGAGGAATAGCATGAATCTTCATTTTGGGGTAATTAACCTTTTCTAAAAGCACAGGGCAAAATGCTTGAACTTCTTAAGAAAAGACAAAAGTGCTGAGGGTGCTTCCTGGTGGGGAGAGTATGTTGTTGATGTCTGCAAATTCATTTCACGATGGAGTGAAAGTGCCTTTGCCTCTTCTGTGATTTTTGTATTGAGTTGAATTATTTGTATTAGTGTTTTCAAGTGAAAATACATCCCTTTTATCAGAGAAAGTGGTAGAGTCTTCTCTGGCGAGTCTGGTTTTGAAACCGTGAATAGAGCTGTTGAAGTTACAGGTCAGGCAGAAAGTCTACAGCTTATGTCCAGAGCAGGAGCTGAGTGCCTGTAAGGTACCACTGAAACAAGAGGAACCTGGGTCAGGGCTTATTTGTGCTGGTTTGACATCCAAGCATCAAGAAAAAGAGCGTGTGACTTAGTTTTTATGAGGAGAGAGTCTAAGAACTTTTGTTACAAGCTTGTTTGCAGAAAAGTCAGACTTGGACTTCAAGCTTGGGCTGATAGAGATCAGGGAAACCTGCGTGGTTTGACACTTGCACAGATTCCCCAAACTGCTCTGTGTAGTCTCTGCCCTTCAAGAAAAACGGGCTTGAATGTCTGCTGCAGGGAGTCACCAGGCTTGCTAGTGAGGGAGAGGATCTTCCTCCCCTGCTTCCTCGGCACAGGGTGAGGGACAGAGAGGGAAAGCATCAGCTCTTGGAAGTGGGGAAAAAAGACTTACAGGAGTCACCAGCTATCCTGGTTCCTCACCTTTCTCCTTTCTACAGTCAGGGATTAGCATGTTAAGGTTTGGACAAGGGAAAGATTAGAAAAGAGAGACTGGTAAAAGGGATAATTCTTCCCTCCACCGTTTTAAACTCTCTTCTATGTACTGGACAAAATGAGAGCACACATTGGAAAGTCAGGCTTTGCTGGAGGTTGTTCTCTTCCACACCCATGTGTGTGTACACATTCAGGAATTGTACACTCTCTGCTAGTGCTCTTACTCTGTTTGTATTGGCAGCTGTCAGAATTTCCTTTATAAGCAAGTGAAAATAGGAGTAGAGCCATGAATTGCCATGTCCAGAATCGCTCTGCTGTTTTTTCCCCTCTCCATTAAGTGCAGTTCGGTCCCCATTTCCTGTCAGAACCGCCGCAGTTTCAAAATACTTTGCTATTTTAATAGTTTGTAATCCAGACTTCAGTGCAGTTTGTGTTGGTATTTTTTTTTCTGCTTGAGAAAAGGCCTTTTGGTAAACAGACCATTCTGAGTCACTGTTAGTCAGTGAAAACAGTCATTTAAAATCCTTTCATGTCAAGGATTTTTAGGACTCTTAATCCACCCTCCTGCAGGAGCTGGTCATTAGCCTGCTCACACAAAAGAAGGAAAAATCTGGAGAAAAACTGTCAAAAAGGATAAACATGGAAAAAGAGCTAGATGGTCTGGAAGAAGTTGCTGTGGGTGGAGAGATCTGGCGATTGCTACTGTACGTTACTGAATGACTCCAAAAATATGCAAGTTTTTAAGAAAGATGACACTACTGTAGGAGAAAGAGGTCAGGCTGAGCTTTATGTATTTTACTGTGAGACAGGATAGACAGCAAGCTGGAAAGCGAAGGCGACTGTGAAGAGCTTTTGTTAATCTAGAGGGAAGTTTACTGTTTTGAAATTATTGTCTGTTACTGCCCTTTGTGCCTGAACACTGGGAGCTTTTGTTTGATAATCTCTTTGCTCTTTGTAACCTTCCTGCTGCTTTGGTGCTTTATCTGCCCTCCTGAGCAAGACTGCAGATTCCAGTGTCTTCTTCCAGGTGAGGACTCAAAGGCAGAAGAACCTGTGACAAACAAGGTGTCATTTGAGAACACAGTGGCTTTAGTTTTACATAGGAGTTGCTCTAGAAAAAAAAGACTTCTTTTTATGTGCATCTTTACTCTGGTGATTTTGACAGGCAGGAAGAGGCTTGCTAATACTATTTGCAGGAATGAGGTCTCTGTCCTTGTAGTGCTTGTGATGGTTTCACTGTTGCGGTACGTGAAACAGGACTTGTCTTCGCCTGGCTGACCCAGTGTGGAAAGCTCTTGCGTTCATCAAGCCGCTGAAAGCTATTAATTTCCTTTTGTGCTAGCTACCAGCCTCTTTTATACCCAGCTGAGGTTAGGGGGCTGTGAGGAGCTGTTACTAACAATAAACTGTCAGTAACAGGTCATTTTCCTACTGTGGACAAGGTCTTTTATTGCTCAATCCCGTGATTTATTAGGTGCTAACCTTGGTGTGTAGGAGCCCACTGAGATAGCAGCTCTACCACTGTGGAACATTGACCTGCCCCTCTGTTCTTCATGGTTTTGCTTCTGTTTGAATGAGTAGGAAGGTTTCTCTGAAATATCCTTTACCTTCCCAGATGCGCTGCCCTTTCTGAACAGGGTAGTTCTATTTGGAAACTCTTTTCCAGGCAGGACTGTATCCTTTGGAAAACAGATGAAGAAGGGATGCATGTGCATCTGCTGCGTGAATTGGAGAGTGGGTGGATAACAGAGCTGTACTAAGATGCTCTGGCACTTGGCATGGCAACCCTGTCACTTCCAATTTGGTGTCACTCTATCCATGTGCATCTCTTGTGATTAATATACATGAATTACCACAATTGTCTGCATTTTTACCTGCTGACAGTGGCAAAGACCTTCTTGTAGCCTCTAGATTTTGACATCTGTGAAGTGGTTGCAAAAATCCTAAAATTCTCTCTCCTTGTCTGTTCTCCTCTTACCGATTGCCAAGAAGAGGAATGTGCCTTGTTTAGGAACAGAGTTTCCAGAAGCATGTAGGAATGTGACCCTGGTATGAGAGATGATAATTTTCCCAGGGAATGCTCTGTCTGGTCTGCTTTCGCGCTGGAGCATCGGGGAAGAAAGGGAGTGGGGAAAAAGCACAGATGGAGGGGTCAGCAGGAGTTGAACTTGATCTGCAGGCGCAACATGGTGACCATAAGTGCCAATGCCAGTGCCCAGAGAAGACGGGCTCATAATGTGCCACCCTTGGCAGATGAGGTGTATTTTGAAGGTGAACGAACCTAATAATATAAAAGTCATAGAATCGTAGAATGGTTAGAGTTGGAAGGAACCTTCAAGATCATAGAGTTCCCACCCCCCTGCCATGGGCAGGGACACCTCCCACCAGACCAGGTTGCTCAAAGCCCCATCCAGCCTGGCCTTGAACACTTCCAGGGATGGGGCAGCCACAGCTTCTCTGGGCAAAAATGGACCTAAAGAGACCACACCATGTGCTGTACCTGTTTTTCTATGCAAATGACCTGTCCTGGATTTTACAGATTGAAAATTAAGGTAAAACAGCCAAGTGAAAGTTGGGGATAAAATAACCATTACAGTGCAAACAGGGATTTAGGCTCTTAGGAAAATCTTGTTATTAAAAAAAAAAAAAAAGGCAGAATTTGGCATAACTATAAGAACATTAATGACTTGATTTTTTGGTGGAAAAGTTTCCATAGGTGGAAGGCAGTCATTTTAGCAGGAAATAAAGACCTTGCCATGTAAAAATAAATATAAAACTGGTGCATTCCTGCAGTGTGGTATGAAAAGCTGCTTTTTTCTTCGCCCTTTAGAGTAACATCCAGGGTTTTAATAAAGAGAATCAGTGCAATTGTAAAAAGCTCTATCTGACCTCTGCAGTGATTTAATGAGACTGAATTTGTTGGCAAAACTGTGTGAAAGCTGAATTGCAAATGGGAAGAGGAGTGTTGTCTGTGAAGAAGGCAAGCCCCACTTCCCCATGAGTCTAAGCACTGGTACTTGTATTATTTCTCTCTTTCAATCTACAGAGTCCTACTAAAATTGTGCTGACTTGCTGTTTCAGGCTTTGCTGGCCTGATGCTAACCTCCAGATTGTTTCAGAACATCAGTGAGACTTTACAATTTTAATTGTAAAGAACTGGCTTGGGTCTGAAAGTCATACTTTGATGTTCTTTTCTTCTCCCTTTCTCATAGTCTTTAACCTTGTGTGTTTGCAGAGGGGGTAGCACTGCTTAATCCACACTTAGTCCATTTTGCTGTCATGTTTGAAACATGCTGTGGCTTTGTGGTTCCTGAATCTCCCTGATGAACCCAGGCAAGGTGTTTTAATGTATACCAGTGTTTCTTTCACGTCGCTGCTACTGGAACAGGAGCTGAAGTGGATAAAAGAGGCTGGGTCCTCATTATATTCTCACCCCAATTTCCTTCCTGAGTTTCTCGGTTCATGGGATATAAGAGTTTACTCCAGTGTACAAAAGCAGACATAGCAAGTAGCTACACACGGTGAATATTTGCTCTGCCTTTGCCTGTATGTGATCAAGCTGAAGTTTTTGCCTGCACCAACACCGTTCTCACAGCTATTTTGTTTTTTCTGGTTGCAGTTCCTAGGTCTTTTGAGCTCCAGAAATTCGTGTCTTCCCTGTACCCAATTTGTCAGCTGTTTGGAATAATCCAGGATCTCTTTGGGGGATTTGTCTAGCACCTTTGACTATATTTGAACAGGATGTGAGTAAAAGGAAGCAGTCACAGTGAGCAGGTGTTCTCATGCACACATTTTTGGTCACTCCGAGAAATGTATCACATCAGAAAAGCTGTATTTAGCAAAGCTGTATGTCCCGTCCCGTCCCCCCCCCCATCTGGCCTTGCAGCGTTTCTTCAGTCAGCTCCATGATTGGGCCAGTGTGTGATCTTAACTTGTTTTGTCATCTTTTGTGGTCACTGAGCTCACCAGATCTACTGTGATAACAAACAGTCCCAATGCATGTTTGGCCAGACTGTCAGGTTTTTTTCTGAGAAGTTTCTGGCCAGCCAGAAAATGCTGAAAGAGGAAATGAGCAGAGATGATAAAGTTGTCTTTGATGGTAGCAAGACCAGAGAATGAAGTTTAAACTCAGCTGCTGGGTGGAGGAAGGTTGCTCAGTACAGCAAAACACCAAAGGGTGAAGTATAGCAGATTTCTATTTAAAATTTGGTCTAATATAAGGAGGATTTTTTGGGCTGCCTTTCCAATCCAATTATTCACAGCTGTTCATTGGGGAAGGACATCCAGGGACATCCAGTCCATTTTTAGAATGTGAAATGAGAAATTTTCTTCGTTTGGCTCTGTTATTTGCCAGCTGGCCTGGTTTGAAATGTCAGTAAACTGGTGTTAGTTTTGGATGGGGAAGCAGGGATCAACATGGGTGGGGGTTAACAGCTGGTAAAAGGGCATGTGCTCTGTGAGGTAGGGACATAAGAGATGAAGCTGAATTTTGGAGAAGTGTCAGGGGAGCGAGAGCATCAGTATTTGCACAAGATGGCCAATGAAGATGTGCCTTTTTTCAGATTTAGATTATTTTTTTTTTAGGTTTAGAGTGAGCAAACTTGAAGATCGAGAATTCTCTGATAGATTTGAGATGACTCATCTGCATAGAGGGCACATAAAAATCTGCAAAGGGGGTGACCTGCTGGGTACATGAGTGTCACCAGAATTCCTGCAAAAGATATTTCTGTGTTTCACACTCAGCAAGGAGTTTATAAATTAAGCTGTGTCCTGCTTTGAATTGTCTTTAGGCCTTCCTGCTATTCCCATCCATCCCTACAGCTCTTA
The DNA here is from genome assembly GCA_013398155.1 of Pedionomus torquatus. Lineage (NCBI taxonomy): Eukaryota > Metazoa > Chordata > Aves > Charadriiformes > Pedionomidae > Pedionomus > Pedionomus torquatus. Next base: position 77,315 of record VZRU01020259.1, on the reverse strand, counting down.
GGGACTGGCAGCGGGTTGTTTTTTCCCCATGACTGTTGCTGAGCTCTATTGGTGGTCAGTTTAGGTCTCAATAAAGTTACCTTGTGGGCAACTCTGGGCACATGGGTATCAGGGTATCCACTTGAAATCTAAAGAACCAAAGTTCAATAGCATTTAGGATCAAAAAAGTGTGCCAGCTTTTAATATTCCCTTTTGAGGAAGAACAAGCACTTTTAATTTACGTAATTGCTCATATCTAGATAAAATTCTGAGCTGCTTCAGGGCAGGAACACTCAAGAGTTCTGCCATTCCTCAAACAGGCCAAAAAATGTATGAGATTATAAATAAATCTTAAAACTTTTTGTCATGTTTTTTTTTAACTCCTAGCAAGGCAGCCCCTGTCCTACCTCAAAAGCAATCAGATCGTTGTTTTTGCGCTTGCCGTTTATATGAGAACAAGAGGTCACTGGATGACATTAGTGCTTTTTAAATTTAGAACAAATAAAAGGAAATGCTACTTCACCTAGTGCGTCGTCATCCTGTGGAATATGCTGTTCCAGGATGTTAGTCAAAAGCTGTAGCCGGAACATAAAAAATAGCTGGACCATGCTCATTTGTAGCCACATTTGCCAACAGGGATAACCAAGCCTGGTGTTCCAGAGCACTGGTGCATAGTGGCTGTGGCTGAAAGCAACCACCCTGGACTCCCTGGCTGGGAAAGGACAGCTTTTCGGGGGGAAAGTTGCTGTGACTTCTTTCGAAGATAACATATTTTTGATGTGACCCATTAGATTGATCATCCGTCTCACCTAGACAGCGCAGTGTATGTAATAGCTTTTCTCTCTCTAGTAGTATCCTTCAGCAGGTGGATGGATGTCTGGAGTTGAAATTACTGGCTCGAGTAGGAGGAGGTAAAAGTGGTAGGAGAAGTGGTTTTATGTCCCTGTGAGTGAGATCATGTTTCTGTTAATCTCAGTTCTGCTCTTACTGAGGAGTAGTGTTGTGGGATTGCCTGTTGCATGTCAGCCTGTGCAGGTTAGAGACCAAGGAAAGCAGGAGTGCCTGTTGCTCAGCGAGGGAGCTGGTGTTGGTTGGTGGGTGTCTGAGGCTGTGTGAAAGGCAAGAACTTTTGGAACTGCTCTGTGAAGGAAGTGTCCCTGTTAATGTGTTTCTGGATTCCTAATTATCCTCATTAAAATGTTTTAATTGTAACACCACAGCATGTTAATCAGAAAAACAGGTTTGTGTGGTTTCTTAATTTCCCCAAAGAATTGTTACATGAGTTACATTAACATCTTATCAACCCTTCACAGGGAAGCCTGGATTGTCCCAGTTTGTCCTCCTTAGAATAGGAGTGAGGTTTGAGATCATATTCTTTTATTTCCCGTCTCTGATGACACCACTAAATCCCGGTCAAATGTTTCTTTGGAACTGACTAATGGGAAATGCTCTTCATAAATTTATCTTGCACAAAGTTGTTTTATTTGGAGTTTTGTAGTTACACAATAGACCCTTTATTTTAATTCTGTGACTCTTTGTCTAGATGAGTCAAGTATGAAAATCGTCTTAATCTCTTTATTTGTCCTCTTGTCTTAAAAACTTTAACTTTGTTCTTTGAAGAGAGGATTGTCCAGCATTGAATGTGGGGATTTTTAAGATGATGCTGTTGGTGATTTAGGAAGGAATTAGTGATTTTCTTTATCAGATAGTCTTTCCAATGATCCAGGAAGTCAGTAGCCTCAGAAATTAACTCTTATCAAATGAGTGTCTGCATTTCTGCATTTTATGACAATATTTTAGATATCACGTCTTCCACACTGATTTAAAAACGATACTATACAGTTTGTGTTTGCCTTTTTTTTTTTTCCCAAAAAAAGAGAGAAAAATGGGAAAAGAGGCAATACTGAATAGGAGTGTTCTGTAATGGGCTTGTGATGATAATAAATTAATTTTATCCACTGCTTTAAATTATTTTTCCCCACTGTCCAAGAGTGTGCTGGTGGCTTGTTGAATGAACTGGTGGTTCCTTATGAAAACCGGCTGGTTTTAAAGTGATGAAAGGTCCTTGGATGCTTCATCCTGGGATATTTGGACTTTACATAGAATGCTGTTGCACATATGCAGTTATAGATGTTCTTGGCTTTGCTGCCAGAAAAAAAGTGGGGCCCTGTGTTGTCCCAACAAATTATTTGAACTTGGTTTTACTTCCAGGGAAAGAGCTGCTTCCTCTAAGCAGGACTTGGGAGATGCTACTCCTTCTTCCCTTCTTCTCTAACTTGACACTGATTTTCACAGTAGTGTTTCATGCTCGTAATAGGTTTCTCCAGGGTAGCCGTCAGTACATAGCAGAGTTTTTGATGGAAATACCGTTAACCACCCACTTGTCCACTTTCCCAAGGAAAAAGAAAGACTCCCATGATCACCTTCTTTGGGAATAAATTTTATCAGAGCTGGAATTATTTAAAGGAAAAGTCAGGGAAGAAAAAAGGAGTTCTTCAAAGCTTTATTTTTAGAAAATTGTAAATATTTATATCTCTTTGCTTACAATTGGTACAGATCAGGTCATTTTGTCCAAGATACAGTGCTCTGTGCTGCCAAAACTGTGTTTCTAATATGAATGACCAGTCCTTGCTTTAAAAAGGTATTTAACCCCTTTGCCTTCCTAATGTGGCTGTAGTGCCCTTTTCTAGGTATTGGTAATATCTCTTGGTGAAGCTACTGTTATCACAGGTAAATGCTGCAGTCTGTCCTATAAAAAGAAATAATTTTGAAAATCAAAGAGCTTAAAATAAAGCAGATATTTACAGTTGTCTCTCTTTTATTGACATTACACACACATTTCTTAGTGGACACTCTGATGTACTGTGATGTCAACTGAAAGTTTTGTGTTCAACTTCAGAGGTTTTAATTTTCATCTGTTCTATGAATCATAATGAGAGAAGTAAGAAACAGACTGGAAAATGGCAGGCAACAGGGGTCATGTATTGGAGTGATGTGAGTGTTTTTTTCATGTTTATTAACGAACTTCATTTGCATGCTTGTGAATCCCATATGGGCTTCATCTATCTGACACCACCCTAGTTTGTTTTAATCTGTTATTGGAGATATTAGGGCACAGTTTGCTGGAAAATCAGATGATGAAGACAGTTTTTTTTTTTAATGTACAGAGGGAGAGATGCAGGAGAGCCTACGCTGCTGGAAATTTTTAGAGTTGACATAAAGGGGGAGCCTTTTGATTTTTTGTTAATGGTGTTCAACCTTAATGCAGCTTTTCTTAAATTCAGATCCTGCAAATGCTGCAGTATTGGTTTAATTTAAGAAGTCAGTTGGATGGAAATCAGTATAGAGGTGCGCATGGAGCGACAGTGGTAGTAAGGTAACTGCAGTGTGGTGAAGAAAGGCTTTTGTCTTAAGAAGAAAAAATGTTGATTTATAGTCGAGTCTGGAGTCTAGCTGAAGTGGGGGCCCTGTGGACAGCAGATGTGGTCCTCTGAAGGGCTTTTATTTCTCTCTGCTGCCGCCGTCTGACAGAAGGGGAGAGTGTTGGTGGTAGGGTATACAGAGACGTCTGCCGCCTTGGTCAGAGGGGAGCTCCAGCCACCCTACGTGTCTTCTACAGGTTCGTTAAAACACTGAGCTGTTAATTTAACACAGAGCAACTAATGCATGGGAATTAGCCCAGGGTAAAAACACACTGATGAGAATATTTTTAGAGGAAGGCAAACTCACCACAACATCAAGCTGCCAGTGGAACATTTGTTGGAATATCTTTCATGTAATAAATGCAGAATAAACCCTCAGGAAACATGGGGATTGAAAATACAGTGCTTTCTCTTCTAGATTGCTTATTTTGTTTGATTTCTCCCCTCCTCCCTCCCTGCTTGTCATGACCCTAAACAGGTTTTTAGTATGATGTTACAGAGCATGTTTATTAATTGCTAGAAACTCGTATATTATGGTGTTAACAATATGCTTTAATGTTGTTGCCAATTTTAGAAGTTCATTAAATACTTCAATAAACCTTATGCAAGTTCTGCACATGTGATATATTAGTTTTTACTGCTCTGTGCTTGATTTGTATTGTGCTGTTATTTGTGTCTGAGAGACTTCTTTACTCAGTTCAGTATTGGGAACAACAGCTAAAATCTCTGTGGTTCTGTATACTTGTGAAGGAACTAAGGTGTGTTATGGTAGAAGAGAAATGTGGTTGAAAGGTGCAAATTACTTTTGTTCTGTTTGAGGCTCATTGCTTCTGAAAATACTTAAGAGTGGTACCACACTAGTGGTAATATATTCTCTTGATGTCTCTCACTGATGTGCACAGAATACACACTATTAATTTTCTCTCGCTCCTCAGATTATCACTCCATGCCGGAAGCTCATCCTTTGTGCTGATAACAGAAAAGAGATGGAAGACTGGATTGCAGCACTGAAGACTGTACAAAACCGGGAACATTTTGAGGTAATAGGAAAATGTGTTCCTTTGCACTCTGTGCCTCCTCTCCTAACTAACAGCTTCTTCTGAGATTTGAGTCAGCTTCCAGTGAAGTTAAATAAGTCATTTTTATTGACTACAATGGGTATAGCGTTAGGCCTACTGTAAAACCTATCCCAAATACACTGAAGCATTTCTCCAAAGGATGCTTGTGGCTTTGGGTACTCTCCCTTGGTAACATTGAGAGCACTTTTCAGAGTATGGGTAGGTTATGAAGCACAGTTCTCTTCCTATTGTGTTTTCACTTTTCAGTTGTCCTCCCTGTCCTTGTCTTGCCTGCTTGGTATTCTGCCTACTTCAGTGCATCACTTTGCTTTCTGAGGCTGCAGTTAGACCAGCACTACCACCAAAAGAAGCTGTCTTGCGTTTCCCCCACCTCTGATGCCTCTCTGCTTGTTGTCTCCTCCCTTTTGCTGGCACAAGAATTCCTCTGCTATGCAATAAACAAGGTTGGGGAACTGATCATGCTGAAAACTTTATCCAACCAAAAAATGGGGAAGGGAAGGATCAGTTCTCCACCAGATAAATTCTCCATTTCCCTACACATACTTGTAGTGAGACAAGGATGGGAGGTAGGACAGGAAAAGGAATGAAGGTGTGGCTCCTTCTTCAAGTGGCCTCTTCTGGCTTAAAGACCTTCTTGAGTTACAGCTAGTATGTATAACTGTATGTGGCGTACTCTTCTCTAGTAAAAGCGCCTTTCTTGACTGCAATCTGCAAGTTTTTATTTTAAGGAAAAAAAGGAAAAGTCTCGTTGTTCTACTTTAGGCTTTGCTGTAATACATTGATTTTATCAGTCTACCCAGTACAGCATGGACCATTTCTCAGGGATGCATAACTGGTACGCCTGCTCACATGCTCGGCCAACATACTGCAATGTGTGTCGGGAGGCACTATCTGGAGTCACATCACATGGGCTCTCATGTGAAGGTAAGCGTGCTCTTCTCTCCTGTTTTGGGAGCATTGTCCTTTAACTCAACATGTAGCTATGTTCCAGAGATAATTTAAGAGGAATGTTGTTAATTGTGTGGCAAAAGGTGTAGAAAAACGCTGTGTAATAAACTTGAGAGATGTCTCAGCTGCATATGAGACTTGAGGTATTTTCTGGACCTGATGCTGAAACTCTTTGCTGCTGAATCCCTTTGGCTTCACAGAGAATTTTCCTGCAGAAGTCAAGATCAGGATATTGGCATTTTGTAAAAGGATGATGGATGTGATGATGTTTTCATGCTGGTTTTAGTGTTGGACACAATACTAATGCAGCTAATTTTTTTTCCCATGTACCCAAATACTGCCATCCCTTATTAAACTCATGCTTTCAGAAGTGAGCAGACATGTGCTTTTGAGTTATCAGATAGAATATTCATAAGAATACTGCTGTTCACAAGCATAATCATATTCATAAGAACATCCTGGTTACGTGTTGAAATGCCAGGAGGGTATTCTTTTTCAACTTTGGCATGGCAGACATGCCTGGCTGCTCATACTTCTAGCATGAGTGAGGTTACACCCACACTGCGTAAAAGGATGCAGGAGTGTATGTTAAATTTAACAAGGTGATAACTCAGCTTTGTACAAGCAACTGGCAAAAGTGACAAGGCAAGAATTAATAGCTCACTCATCTTCCTTAGTATGCTTAGAGCTGGTAGTTTTGGCAGTGCTAACGAGGGTAGTGCGTGCCTGGGCTTTCTTCTGGAGCCAAATATGGTGACTTGGGAAAGCTTTTGTACAAACTGCCATATTACACCTTCTGAAGCAGAATTAATATATTCTTCTCTTCCTCTGTAGTGTGCAAGTTTAAAGCCCACAAGCGGTGTGCTGTGCGGGCAACCAATAATTGCAAGTGGACAACTCTGGCCTCCATTGGGAAGGATATCATTGAGGATGAAGATGGGGTAAGCATCAGTCTTAACTCTTCCGGCCTTATCATGATGTGGAGGCATGTCCTCTATAGCCTTCCTCACTGCACAAATAGCAGATTCTGCCTTTATGTGTTAGTGATGTGGGAAAGGCGTTTCCTGTCAGAGCATGAGATTCTGTGTGAAAACTCCAACCAGCTTAGCAAGGACTCGATAGCAGGAAGAGAATCCTGATGTGGACCAGGTGGAGTTGAGGTTAAATAATTGGAGGCATGGGGAACCTGGTCTGAGTTTTGGCAAAAAAAAAAAACAACCCAGATGAGTGGTTGGAACAGTACCTTAGCATATGAGGTGTCTGATGCAAGTCAGTGTTTCCCAAGTAGCTTGGGGCAAGTCACCATATCTCTTTGTGCTTGAGCGTGATGTAAAACACCAAAAGATAGGTCCTCATATGTATTCTAGAATTGCCTCTGCTGTCCTTAAACAGTGAGCATAAAGACTTACCTCCAGGGTGCATCCTGTGCTTTTGAATTGTGCTCTGGAAAGTCCATATTGCTTCTCTCCCTCTGTACTGTTTGCAGATTTCAATGCCACATCAGTGGTTGGAAGGAAACCTGCCTGTGAGTGCCAAATGCACTGTGTGTGATAAAACATGTGGCAGTGTCCTACGTTTGCAAGACTGGCGCTGCCTCTGGTGCAAAGCCATGGTGAGTTGTATAAACATGACCATTTCAGTGAAAGGATGGTTTCTGATCAGCTCTTCGGTGTGTTCTTTTCATGTCATTTACTTAAAGTGAAATCTCTAACCGTGCTGTCAGTATTTGCCACGAAGGACTCTATTGTTCTTTCTCTAGATGATAAATAGCCTGCCAGAGACAGAAGTTTAAATTTATGATGAAAAGTATCAGTGTGATACATTAAAGTAAGACCTAAAATCTGACTTCTCTGTAAGCTCATTTTCTTTTGCTAGTGAGCTTTCATAGAAGAATCTGGTTATATTTATTATAAATCAATGCCTCAAGCATGGGAGATGTTGGATTTTAAGGAGCTATTATTTGTTGTTTCTGCAAGCTGAAAAGCTACAATGAAATAAGATGATAAAGAATAATAAGCTATTTACTAATAACTATTTCCCTTTCCATTGCAATAGATTTCTCTTGTCTGACCACTGCAGTGATGCAGATCTTGCTGTTTCCAGTTGTCTATAAGATTAATAAAAGAAGTACCAAAAATTATGTGGTTTTAATGTGTGAGGTGGGGGCTCAGACCCCAAGCAAATCTCTGTCTTGCAGTGTTTGTGTGCTGGATATGACTAAAGTGCTTTGCTCTACTTCAGTTTCCCTTTTTTGGGTGGCTTTATTAATTCCTCCTGTTACCTCTTATGTCCCTCATGTCTTTCTGCTTTGTTTTTTGCTTTCTTGTTTTCTTGAGTTCCCAGCTTTTTCTTTTGTTGCTATTTTTGATCTCTCAACTGAGGCTAGAATTCTGAAAGCTGAATGCCTGAAGGCTCTTAAAGTCACATAATCTATTTATGTGGTCCGCTCAGGACTCAAAGTGCTAGTCTTATAAATCCAAATGGCAGAAAAAGTACATACTAATGGAAAAAGGAGAATTAGTAGAAGACTCTGAGGAGAACATTCTTGAAATAACTTCATCAATTTACATTTCCTCGGATTCTCCCCCTCTTCCTTTCTTACTCTTCCTTTACAGCCTCTTGTTGGATGGCTTTATGAGTTATACCACAGTGCCCAAGAGAGTCTGAATGAATGTTTTGTGTTGGTGCTTTCAGGTACACACAGCATGTAAAGAGTTGTTGCCAAACAAGTGCCCTCTTGGGCTGTGCAAAGTATCTGTCATTCCTCCTACTGCTCTTAACAGCATTGATTCAGATGGTAAGTAGCTCTAGTAAGTAGTGCCTTCTTTTTCTTCCTCTCAGGTACAACCCCTTCAGCTAACACTATTAATGCCAGACTCCATCAACTGAAAATTCTGCTTTTTTGGTCTTGCTGAAATTCCAAACTGGAAGATACCGCTGCAGTATGGTGGTGAACAGTTTGCTTTGCTTTCACATTCACTTTATTATCCTGTAACATCAGTATTTGCTGAGCTGCAACTGTTAAAATTCATTGAGAACAACTATATTGCAGAAGCAGTTGGGGAAGGTACGGGAATCTGAAAATTTTGGCATTCAGCTGGGAGATAAGTGTGACATTTGGCAGCATGAGGTGTGGTTTGTGCTGGATTCAGGGCTGTGCACATTTGGCATTTACCCAGTGAGTGCCATAAGCACAAGGAAAGTATTAGCTTCTTCACAGCTGTGCTGGGGTGTGGGATGTTGCTTTTTTTTCTCGCTCCATCTCCATGGGCAGCTTCACAATTCTTGGCTTTTCTTCCCTTTCCCTTCCCTTTTCCCTGACAGGTTTCTGGAAAGCTACTTGTCCCCCATCTTGCACAAGCCCTTTGTTGGTATTTGTAAATTCAAAAAGTGGAGACAACCAAGGTGTAAAATTTCTAAGAAGATTCAAACAGCTACTGAATCCAGCCCAGGTCTTTGACCTCATGAATGGAGGACCTCACCTTGGGTAAGCAGATATTCTTTGGAAGCAGAAATTGCTTGCAAATACCAGAAAAGTACAAGTGATTTATTTGATTATAAGCTCATCCTCAAATTTAACAAGGAACCTATTCCTTGGAGAAGACCAAACACATACGAAGTTTGGAGGGATTTTTCCCTCTCTGTGTTTAGTGTTATTGATTAGCTAAACCCAATAATGTTGTTGAAAAAAAATATTATTTCCATTCATCAGTAGCAGCAGGACAGTTTGAAGGGCTTGGGGGGAATTCCAGAAACACTCCCCTGGAAGAAAATCAAGCATGGAAATCTAGAATCTGGAGGAAAACAGGCATTCTTATGTACTGTGACCAAGAGTTAACAAGATAAATCAGGTGAACAGGCAAATGTCATAGATGGCAAATTAATATTGTCAAGGTGAGATTTATTCAGAAATAACTTACCTGGGAAGTATGTGAAACTTCCATCCCTCAAAGATTTTATGGGAGAAGATTTTATTGGGAAAACATCTCTCATGAATGCTTTCAGTAAAGCTGGTTCTGCCCAGGGATCTGGATGGCATTTCAGGCTTGTTTAGTAGATTACAGTGGAATAGCTATGGATAAAACAAACAAACAAACAAACGTTTTTCTGCTTTCTGAGTAACTTTTGTCATGGATGAGTGCTTCTTGAGCCAACACAAGGTGAATTTCCTTTGTATTTTTCTAATTGTGACTCAAAGTCTATGACTGAGAGCTGCAGATGCAGGGTGCTAAATACAGGACTGTCCACTGCTGGGTGAGTAACCATTGGGTTCTACTTTGCTCAGAACTGTTACGGTTTCTTGCGATAGTTCATGGTAAAACACTGGCCTTTAAAACTGCAGCTTACTGTCCAGGGGATGTGTCTGCCTGATACATAATTTATAAAAAATTTTCATAATTAAATAGTTTTCTTCTCCCCTCCCTAGTTGGACTAACTGTGGAGAGGAATTTTGCTTTTAAGCAGGAGAGAAGGGAAGGGAGGGAGTCAAATCGTTTTCTTATGCTGTGGTGCACACTTCTGAACCAGCTGCTCGTGTTTGCTTGCTTAAAAAGAAAATGGTGGTACAGAGTAAAGGCTGCTTCTTAATAACTTAAATATTCTCAACTTATGCCAGTCAAACTGTATGATAAAATGTCATTTCTAATAGACATTTTTCATGTGTCAGCCATGCTAGAAGAAATACGGGTTTACATGTACAGTAGATCCTGTTTAGGTTTTAATAATAAAAAAATACAACAGCAAAATAAAAGCAGGCAGTAGTTCTGGAAAATGTTCACTAAGAAGCACAAACAGCTTAAGGAGAGGTTGTTTTTAATATTCTGAAAAGGGCGAATAGACAATTTCACACATGCCTTGTTGGTAAGTTGTTTGTCTGCCTGCAGGACAGACAGGGTGTCAGAAGACTGATTTATGTTGCCTTTCCAGAAGAACTAAAGTTAGTGGGGGCTTTACATTTGTCTGCTTATTCAGTGACTGCATAAAGTTCCCAGTCTTTGAGCTTTGCTTTAATTGGTGTGGCCTTGAGTGCAAAGGCAGTGACATCAGAGCACTCTGAAGAGTGACAAATAACTAGTGTTAGGCTGAACACAGCAGAGCTGCAAAGAGGAATTAATTCAGTGGATAATGAGCTATCACATTCTTGTTTCCTCTTCTGTTCCCACAAAAGTGCCCTGCTTCAGTAGAGGAAGAGGTCTGGGACATATTTTGGTAGTGAACAGCCATTGTAAATTGTTTAGCTCTATTTATAATTCCATATTTATAACCATTTTAATTCATCTGTAATCTGTGGCTTATATTCATTGCAAAAGTAGAGCTTGTTTTAAACAAATCTGCCTTGCTTATTACCTAGATTGCAATTGTTTATCACTTCTTTCTGTAACAGCTGATTGGTTTTTTCCCTTGTTTTTTTTTTTCTTTCTTTTCCTTCTCTGTAGTTTACGCTTATTCCAGAAATTTGACACTTTCCGGATTCTAGTTTGCGGTGGGGATGGAAGCGTTGGCTGGGTTCTCTCCGAAATTGATAGCCTCAATCTTCACAAGCAAGTACGTGCCCAATGACCTTGGTTGGATGAAAGAGTGAAGGAATAATGGTAGCATGGGTTGAAGAGGACTTTCTTTGGTTGTACAGATGTAGTTTTCCACATATAGTTTACCACCACAGTGTTCTTGCAGTAGCTTTCTGCAAGAAGCAGCACTGGGCTGATTCGTTTATCTTATTTCTGTTGCTGCCCCACAACTCCCTGTGACAAGATCCTGCTTTTGGAGTAGCTCGGAGTTACTCATGTTCCATTTCCCAGTAGAGACTTATACTCAGAAAGCACTGCAGATAGAAAACTGAGGGTCCACAAGGGTAGTGCTCTTCATCTATTCCCTTTAATTCTGATGTGGATGTTTCCGAGTCCTGGGATAGACAGAAACTTCTCTGGAGTAGAGGCATTTTGTAGTGTTTAATTTGTTTCCATTTTGTCTTGGAGATGTCTGTGCTACTTTTACAGAAGAAACAATAGCACCACCTGATGGTTAAATAAATAACGTCTATAGAAGCGATTACTTTCAGCAAGGCAGATGATTTCCTCCCAATTAACTCTCAATTAACAACGTAAAAGTAGAGGAAATTTTTCGTTACTTGCACGCTCTTCTGGCTGTTTTGCCCACCCAATTATTTTCTCCATCCCCAAGGTCTAGCTGTTCTTCACTAACTGCTCTGTGTAAGGAATCAATCGTGTTACCTGTGGCTGTTTGTGGCTTATGTTTTCCTATTTGAATATCGTTGTTGGTTTCCTTTTCTCGGATGCAGTGCCAGCTGGGAGTTCTGCCCTTGGGAACAGGGAATGACCTTGCCCGTGTGTTAGGCTGGGGCTCTGCTTGTGATGATGATACCCAGCTCCCACAAATCCTGGAGAAGCTAGAGAGGGCCAGTACTAAAATGCTGGACAGGTGAGTAACCATCACTAGTGTCCTCCCCTGCTCAAATGTTGTGTGAAAATACCCTTGTAGGAGAACTGGGCAGTTCTTGATTCTAATTAGCTGCTGGATTTCTTGCTGATGCCAATTAACGTTTTTGCTTTGAATAATTCTCCATCACCCTTTAGCAACAAAGGGTAGTCTGACTTTCTGTGTCACTGATGCAGAATAGTAATGAGTGAAATTGTCTGATATCCAGTGTCCTCTCTTGTGTTCCAGAGTTCTCATCAACTGAATTTGACAGCCTTACAATCACGATTTTTTTTTTAACCCTAATTATTTTTGGTAAATATAAACCAGTTTATCTTGAGTTTGGCATAGAAATGAAAGCTGAATGCAGAAATAGACATCTTTACCCCTAATTTTGCTATCATCTATATATCTTTGTACATTTAAAAATGCTTCTTGTCTTTGGAGTTGCATCTTGGCATCTGGAATCGAGTAATGCCCATAGAATTTCTGTGAGAGAGGGAAGAAGTACTGAGAAGGTCCTTGTGCTGTAGGATACTTGTTCATAGTGTTACCCCTTCCTCCAGTTCAGCCCCTCTGTGGTTCCATTGCAACCCTAGGTCTTCCTTATATCAGTCATATTCTTGCCAAAGTACAATTTGTTCTGCTTGAGGGTCTAACCTGTTATGTCAACCTTTGCTTGTCAGCCTTTCCTCAGGGGAGGAAATCATCTGCCTTGTGGTGGTAGCTATGATGTCTCCTTTTCTACAGGTGGAGCATCATGGTATATGAAACCAAACTCCCTCGCCAGGCCTCCACTTCCACAGTCACTGAAGATTTCAGTGAGGATTCTGAGGTACCTCATGAGATACAGAGGGTGAGGGATTGGAGTCAGAACAGACAAGATAGGAGGCAGTGGTAGAGTTCAAATGGAGCAGGGATGAAACATGACTTGGGTGAAGCAGGAGCTACAAAGATTGATGAAGTCCTATGGAGAAGGATGGAGGTTGGGTTATCAGAGTCAACAGTCATAATGGGGAATGGGAAGAAAAGGCTTTGGAACAGGACAAAGAGGAAATGGTTGATTTGAATGGCTGTCATGACATCATGTTGTTGAAATTGTGGAAAGCTGTAAAAAAAATAAGAACTGTAAAAACCCAATTTTAGATCCATAGTTAATCAGAGACTCTGAGAATTGCACAGCTGATGATTTCTAGGTTCAGAATTAGTTTCTTCATCGGATTCAGATATTCAGTGGGTAATGAAGCCCTAGGCCGAAGAACTTTTCTAGGACAACCTGTAGAATGATAGGTACTGTCTGGGGAGCCAGGTCTATACAGCATATGTTGTGATACTGGGAAGCAGCAACGCAATGGCTTGTTTCTGACTGTCACCAGGTGCAGAAGATTCTCTTCTATGAAGACTCTGTGGCTGCTCATTTGTCCAAAATTTTGACTTCTGACCAACACTCAGTTGTCATCTCCTCAGCCAAGTGAGTAGTTGGAGGTCAACTGCTCTAAGTGAAAGAGAGCATGAAGATCCTGAGACAATCTTTGCATGACTTTGTTTTCACTACCTTCTTTGTCTAGGGTGCTTTGTGAGACAGTGAAGGATTTTGTGGCTCGAGTAGGGAAAGCCTATGAGAAAGCAACAGAAAGCTCAGAGGAATCGGAAGTCATGGCCAGGAAGGTAAAATTGGAAAAATTGGTTGAGTTTCTAATTCTGAAGCTGAAAATTGCTCTGTTTGCAGAGAACTAGGACAGCAGCAGTTCAGCAAGCACTAGAAAAATGAGCTACTGAGTCTACTGTTCTACTCAAATGTTCTTCTTCACCTTGTAGTGCTCTGTCTTGAAGGAGAAGCTGGACTCATTGCTGAAGACACTGAATGATGAATCTCAGGCGTCTTCATCTCTGCCAAACCCTCCTCCCACCATTGCAGAGGAAACTGAAGATGGTGATGGGTCAGGCAGTGCTTGTGATTCTTCAAGTGACCGGTCAGTGGGCTCATCATGTACTGCACGGCCCCAGATATTTCGCCCTCGAGAACAGCTCATGTTGCGAGCCAACAGCTTGAAAAAAGCCATTCGTCAGATAATAGAGCATGCAGAAAAAGGTAACCTGTTAGTTGTCCTGCTTGTGACTTGTTAAAGGCTTTTGAGAAGTATAGGTTTCCTTTATTCTAGATGGGAGTAAGGGTTCTTTATTAAAAAAACAGCTTTTCTGAGCTAGAGAAGCTATTCAGTAAGCCCGGCTATTTAATTTGGGTGTCATCTCTGCCAGGCCCACCTGTTTGAAACATTCATTGCTTGGTAAATGAGCCTGAAGTTGAAGGTGTGTTCTCTCCCGTAGGGCTGATTTAGGAAGTTACTACCCTCCCACACTCTCTTCGTTTGTGTTTCCTGTGTGTCCCCACCCACAGTTGTGTCAGCGCAACGGTTTGTGTGGCCTGGCTGTAAAACAGATTTGAAAATTCTTGGGTAGAAAGTATTTTAAATTGGATTGTTTCAGAAATTTCTTTATAGTACAGCCCAGCAAAGCATTGCAGTGGTACAAGTGCAAGAGAGGGCAGGAACTTCTTAAACTAGCTTTGTCGCTGGGAAAATGTAAAAATACCACACCTTGATGCAAATCCCTTCTGTTCTGATGTAACTTCCTAGGCAGGTGACCCTCTTCTCCACATCTTGACCCTTATCTCTCTCCAGCAACTCAAACCCATAGCTCAAAGTTTCATTTCCTTTGAAAGGCATCAGTCTCCCAGATGTTAGTCATAAACTCATCAGTTCGTCTTAGACCAAAGGAAGTACTTAACAGCTTATTACTGGAGATAAAATCATTGAAGTTGCAGATGTGGCATCCATGCACACATAAATGTGAACTTGGAATAACTATGTAGTCAGTTACAGATCACTGCAATAGTGCTTGGATTTCCAGCACGGCAATATATGTATACAACCTGGCTGACACTCCAGAGGGCCGTGCTGCCATCCAGTGTGACCTGGACAGTCTAGAGAGCTGGGCAGAGAAGGACCTCATGAGGTTCAACAAGAGCAAGTGTAGGGTCCTGCACCTGGGGAGGAGGAATTCCAGGCACCAGTATAGGGTAGTGGCAGACCTGCTGGAAAGCACTTCTGAGGAGAAGAATCTGGGGGTCCTGGTAGATAGTAAACTATCCATGAGCCAGCAATGTGCCCTTGTGGCCAAGGGGGCCAATGGAATCCTGGGCTGCTTACTGACCACCTGTGTGGCCAGTAGGTCAAGGGATGTCATTCTCCCCCTCTACTCTGCACTGATGAGGCCACAATTGGAATACTGCCTCCAGTTCTGGGCTCACCAGTTCAAGAGAGACAGGGAACTACTGGAGAGAGTCTAGCATAGCAGATCACAGCAAAGATAATGGAGGGATTGGAGCATCTCCCTGATGAGAAAGGGCTGAAAGAGCTAGGACTCTTTAGCCTGGAGAAGAGAAGGCTGAGGGGAGACCTTCTCTCTCACAAATATCTGGAGGGTGGGTTGAAGGAGGATGGAGCCGGACTCTTTTCAGTGGTTCCCAGTGACCGGATTAGGGGCAATGGGCACAAGCTGGAATGTGGGAGGTTCCATTTGAGTATTAGAAGAAACTTCTTTGGGGTGAGGGTGGCAGAGCCCTGGAAGAGGCTGCCCAAGGAGGGTGTGGAGTCCCCTTCTCTGGAGACCTTCAAAGCCCCACCTGGATGCAGTCCTGAGTGATGTGCTCTGGGCAATCCCGCTTTAGCAGAGGAGTTGGACTGGATGATCTCTAGAGGTCCCTGACAATTCCATGGTTCCGTGAATCTATCCCGAAGGTGAAGTTATATGAGATGAAGGAAGTTGAGCAAACGTCCTGGTTCTGGTGAAGAAGAGGTCTTGAGCTCACTGACCTGTTTTGCTGCTGCCTACCTTTGCCACTTTGATGTTGGTTGGAGTTCTTTTGGAGCCCAACCCATTTGCTTTATCCAGCAAAAATAGTTTATATTTCTGCTGGCCTAGTGGGTTGGGTTATCTCAGGACCATCCACAGGTCCTGAGGGAGCTGGCGGATCAAGTTGCCAAGCTCCTTTCCATCTTATTTGAGAAATCGTGACATTCTGGTGAAATTCCTGCTGATTGGAAAAAGGGGAAAATAACCCTGATATTCAAAAAAGGAAAAAAAGAGGACCCAGGAAACTACAGGCTAGTCAGTCTCACCTCTGTGCCTGGCAAGATCATGGAGCAGATTCTCCTGGAATCTCTGCTAAGGCACATAGAAAATAAGGAGGTGACTGGAGACAGCCAACATGGCTTCACCAAGGGCAAATCCTGCCTGACAGATTTGATGGCCTTCTATGATACTGCCACAGGCTTGGTGGACAAAGGCAGGGCAACGGATGTCATCTTCCTGGACTTATGCAAAGCATTCAACGCTGTCCCACATGACATCCTAGTCTCCAAATTGGAAAGCCATGGGTTTGATAGATGGACCACTCAGTGGGTAAGGAACTGGCTGGATGGCCGCACTCAAGGGGTTGTGGTCAACAGCTCAATGTCCAAGTGGCAGACAGTGACGAGTGGTGTCCCACAA
>VZRU01020259.1:49001-60612 GCA_013398155.1 Pedionomus torquatus | reverse complement strand
GGCAGCCCAGAAAGCCAACCGTATCCTGGGCTGCATCAAAAGAAGTGTGACCAGCAGGTCACGGGAGGTTATTCTGCCCCTCTACTCTGCGCTCGTAAGACCCCACCTGGAGTTCTGTGTCCAGCTCTGGTGTCCTCAACAGAGAAAGGACATAGAATTGTTGGAAAGAGTCCAGTGGAGGGCCATGAAGATGATCAGAGGGATGGAGCACCTCTCCTATGAAGACAGTCTGAGAGAGCTGGGGCTGTTCAGCCTGGAAAAGAGAAGGCTTCAGGGAGATCTTGGAGCAGCCTTCCAGTGTCTGAAGGGAGCCTACAGGAGGGCAGGAGAGGGACTCTGTCAGGAAGTGTAGTGATAGGACAAGGGGTAATGGTTTTAAACTGGAAGAGGGGAGATTTAGATTGGATATTAGGAAGAAGTTATTTCCTGTGAGGGTGGTGAGACACTGGAACAGATTGCCCAGAGAAGTTGTGTCTGCCCCATCCCTGGAAGTATTTAAGGCCAGGCTGGATGGGGCTTTGAGCAACCTGGTGTAGTGGGAGGTGTCCCTGCCCATGGCAGGGGGGTTGGAACTCGATGATCTTCAAGGTCCCTTCCAACTCAAACCATTCTATGATTCTATGATCTTGTGGGTAGTTTCAATGAGCTCCAGAGTTGGCAGAAGGCAGGGGAAGAGAGTGAAAGACAGGGAGCTTGTCCCCCTGCCGGCACAGTGAGCTGGTAGATGAACTTAGGGCTGTTCACAGAGCTGTGCACCGTGAGGGGTTGCTTGGGAGGAAGGCCTATTGATTACATACAAAGGAAGTTTTGATTTCTTTAGGCAACATGCTAGCATTTAATTCTTTCCAGCTCCTGGGTAAACTCCAGTTACGTTTCAGAAGTATTTGTTCAACTTCTCCAAACTGTTTTTCTTCTTCCAAAATGTGTAATCTCATTCTTCCCTTTTGTATTGTTTTATACCAACTATTTTCTTCCTCCGTATTATATGTGTCTAAGTGTCCATTTCAAGTGGCTTGTCCTATCACCCCAATACAAATTAAGCAAACAGAAAATTCGTTAAATTTATCATTTAGTGTCTATCTGGTTAGAACTTCTGGCAACATCTAAATGCAAATAAATGAAAGCCCATCACCTGTAGCACAGTTTATATCTCAGGAAGGCTGAGTGCCTGTGGCATTAAAGGTGGACACTTCTGTTTAGAGCCTCCCTGCTAAAGAGCACAGCAAAAAAAGCAGGAGGCTAAGCCAGCTGAATTCCAAAAGCTCTCCAGAGCAGAGCTTAGTTGAGACAAATGATAGAGGAAAGCTTTTTGTTATTCCTGCTCTTTCATTTGAAGTATCAGGGCTTCTAGAGTGCCATCCTGTTGTTATTTACATCACTGGGAGGTGTTCCTTGCCAGAAGAGCTTTGAGGCACTTGCCTACTTTCTCTCTCCTTAACAGCTGTAGATGAGCAGAATGCCCAGACCCAGGAACAAGAGGGCTTCCTCCTTAGTCTCTCAGCCTCTGAAGAGGGGAAGGAGCTGAGGAACGAGGATAAAATCTCCCTGCAGTCATCACACAGCAGCAGCTATGGAGTGTCCAAAGGGAGGAGCCAGCGGAAAGGTACTGCTCCAGGGCTACCACCATACAGATCTTGAGTGCAAATTACAATTCTGTTAGTGTAAAAAGCAAGGGAGGTGTTACGTCTATTACCTTCCAAGTTCTTTTTTTTTTTTTTTTTCTAATTTTTGAATTATTGCTGTTTAGATGCCAGCCCTTGCACGTTTCTGTGCTCTAGCCTGTTCATCGTACACCCCACATCTTCAAGGCTGCTCCATGATCTTAGCATATGGAGCCTGGGAATCACAAGTTTTCTTGCACCTTAGCCAGTAGTCTGGGTTCTCTTGGCTTTCTGTACTTGGATAAGGGTGGTTTTGAGCATTTTCTGTGTTATTTACCTGATGACATTTCCCTGCAACCCCTTACCATCCTTTGCAGGTGACAAAGAACAGAAGCCAGTTTGCTTTAATAACTTTGTTATGTGAGTAATCTGCTAGAGATCTCCAATCACTACAAATATATTTGGAGCTCATCTGAGTATTGATTGGGAGCCAGATAGCCGTGTTGTGTTGTTGGCACCAGAATTTTCTCATCTTCATTTTTATTTGCATGTGGCATTTTTATACCTCCAATCTGCGAGGTTTTCTGGCTGCGCATATGCCTCATCTCTGTCTCTTAATGACTGGTTCTGTCAGCTCTTTGTTTTATGGTGGTTTAGAGTGTTTTGCTGTTGAGTGATTCCTAACCCAACCTGGCTGCTTGGGTTGTGTTGACCTGTGCCAGTCTGAATCACAGCACTATGTTTGTCAGTAGCCGTGTTTGTGTTGTGTTTTACAGCCTCCAAGTCTCCTTGTGAAAGACTAATAAACAAAGGAAGTTTGTCTCTGGGCAGCTCTGCATCTCTTCCTCCCCAGACAGGAAACCGGGACAACTTGCCAATGCTGAACACAAAAATCCTCTACCCAAGTGAGTGTAACACCCACCACTTCCCATCAAGGCAGCCAAATGCAGCATGGGTGACAGAAGTGCAGGCTGCAGTCCCTGCATCAGAACATGAAATTGTCCTCCCTGATGTCCTTTAGTGCAGGGTCTGCTTGAAGAGAAGTCCCATTGTGGATAACTTTCCACTAGGGCGGAAAAGTGGAGACTTGTAGGTTCTGATTGGTAGCTGAGACCTAGATACGCATTTTTATTAACACTGTGCAGTGGCAGAATTTAAATGCCAATTACAAGGAGATACTGAGCTCAAAGAAGCCTTGAGAAGGCTGATAGGATGCTGCTGAGAGAGGTTTCTGAAGAGTGGCATCCATAGACTGGGAGCAGCAGCCCATTGACGTGAAGGGTTGAAGTCAGTGGAGGTGCACAGACCCAAAAGAATTCCCACTCCCACATACTATGTAGGAGCTTTTCCTCGTCGTTGTGGCACTGTCCTCCCACCTCTTCCCCCAAATCACTTGTTCAAATTGCTTCTTCTGGAAGCAGGTAATTTCTTTTCTCTCTGACAAAGCTGGTGTTTGTGGGTCACCAGCTAATAATTTAAGAAGCAGGAGGCAGTAATTCTTGAACAACTTGGAGAATTATTTCAGTCCTACTTTGTTTACCTATTGAAGCAATGACATTGCATGTCTCGCCCTGCATCAAAAAAGCTACTGCAGCGATTACATTCCTATTTCCAATTTCCACATGTCTGTAAAACTGTGTTGCTGGCCTTAGGTGATACTGCGTTGATCAGACGTGCTGCAGGCAGCCCCAGACACCCTTCTTACTGAGAGAGCTAAGCCTTCTGGAGTGGGAGAAAGCACTATTGCTATTTACTTTTCATAGTGAATAGCAGGAGTTAATATATTCTGCCCTGTTGTCTTGATTTTGAGATTGAAGTTACTTGTTTTCTGCTTACTATTAATCACACTCTTCCCTGTGGTCAATTTTCCTGCAGATATCCGTGCTGGCATGTCTGGTTCTTTGCCTGGGAGCTCTGTCATCAGCCGATTGTTGATCCATGCTGATCCCTTTAACTCTGAGCCTGAAAATCTGTGAGTACGCCCAGGAGGCTGAAGGGAGGGAGTGGGCGTCTCCAAATGGACCTCAGCAGAGAAGCAGATTAGTTTATAGAGCTAAATAATGGTCTGCAGCAGCCCAGAGCATAAATGAATTCATATGGTGGGTGCCAGTGAGGATCAGCTTATGTAGTTACTTACACACATAAGCTGATCATATCTTGACACATCGGTCTCATGATAGAAGATTTTTAGGTTTTAGATGAGAATGAAATCTAGATCAGTCTTCTCCCTACATTCAGGGATGACTCCCTCCACAGCGACATGTGGGGAAATCACTACCTTGACAGCATGGAGGTATGAACAAGGTCATGGGGAGGTAGTTGGGAAATGTGAAGACTTTCTGAGGCTGTTTCTGCTAAACTGTTTAACAGTAAAAATCCAATGGTGCAGACTTCAAGGTTTTTTCATGGGGTTCAGTGTCCCTGAGATGAGCAGCTGACATTTTTGAGCTCGTTTGTCAGGCTCTCTATAGGTAACACCTAATACACATATACATGTTTATAAGCAATTAGCGTGGCTGACGTTTTGTGGTATCTTTTACACAATGCCAGTCACCAGCCACACAGCATATTGTATATGAAGTGTAGACTTTGGAGTGGCAAGGGGAGAATTCTTCTGAGAATATTTGTGGCTGTGAAGTCTTACAGACAGAGGCTGCAGGCCTGGCACCTCTGCTCAAAAGCCACTTCTATGGTATTCCTTGTGGGGTTTAGGCAGTTCTTGGCAGTGCTTATCAGAGCACATTGACATACAGCCTTCTTGTTCCTAACCTTTTTATGCAATGGAATTATGAGATGGCCAGAGGGGACGTGTGAGATGTATATCAAACAGGAGTTCTCTCCTTTTGTTTGGCAGTGAATGCTACACAGAGAAGTGTGTCATGAATAATTACTTTGGAATTGGACTGGATGCAAAGATTTCTTTGGACTTCAACAACAAACGTGATGAGCACCCAGAGAAATGCAGGTGGGTATGGCTTTGGCTGGCCTTTGGCTGCTGCTGGAAGTGACTCAAACCATTTTATGTTTCTGTGTGGTTTGGAAGTTGACTGTATACAAGTGTGCTGAATAGGTATATTGTCAATCTTGTTCTGCATAATCCTCCTTCAAGTCTTGAAATCATGATGGAGGAGATTATTTACCAGTTTATTACTGATGCGTTATGCTGTTGTGGCTAGGATGAGATCTTTAAGTAGCCACATCAGTGTGGACTTACTGCGTTGGTTCTGTTTACTTCATGATCTCACTCACACATTTATCTCCTGGGCTTGCTGTTTAGCTGTGATAGAGTCTCCTCTCAGCTATAAATGCTATGCAGGCTGGTTTCAGCCTTGATTCTAACTTAATACAGACCACAGGCTTTGTCTTTTTGAATACGTGGGTAACTAGAGGATGCTTTGTGTAGCCTGGGACTGATACATTTGCTGTGCTTGAGCTAATACTGCAAAACACTGTTCATGTTCTGGTGTACGAGACTGGCAGCTTCTGTGCCAGGGGAATCTGTGTGTGTTTCTGGTAATATGTATTACTCAATCATCCTCAATTCCTACCTGACGTTTATTTAAAGGGGGGTAGTTTCCTAGTACAAGCAGTGGCAGTTTTGAGTGCCTGACCTTTTTGGAAGCAAAGCACCTTTGTGTTTTAGGAGGTACCGTTTCAATGTGGGTTTTTTTTTCCCTTCTAAATGAAACGGTACATGCCTATGTTAACTTTTTCTCTTTTTATTTGCCCCCTTAGAAGTCGTACTAAAAACATGATGTGGTATGGAGTATTGGGGACTAAGGAGCTGCTACATAGAACATATAAAAACTTGGAGCAGAAAGTCTTGCTGGAGGTGAGGAATTGGCATGTTGCTAAAGCTGGGCTATCTGATTGCATCTCCTACAGACACTTTGCCTTTGGCACAGTGGTGCCACTTTGTGTCATTAGCGTGTTTCTCTTCCCTGCCTGGTAAGAATGTATTTGCTGTACCTGGAGCTAGCAACAAATGGGTTTTTCCTCCTTCAGGAAGATAATTCGTATTCTCAGCCTGTAAAGGAAGTGTCATCCCCCTGGAAAGTATTAGCTGTCCGCAGCTCAGCATTTGGCATAGATAAGATTGTCATGTTCTATGTGGTATCTCACATGAACACACTTTAGCTAGTAGGTGCAGTGGAACGCTCTTAATTTAACTACTCTATAATGTGCATCAAACTGGAAAAGCGGTTATATATGGGTCATGTAGACCATAAACAGGTAGCCTGCAGGAGGAGACCCTCATCACAGCAGACTGTGTTTCAGAACTTTTATTCCCCCTTTTGGAAGAATAAACGAAGAGGTTTTGCCAAGCCTCTCAGTTGTGCCCTGTTCTTCTTTGGGGAAAAGATGCAACAGTATCCCTCTAAAACTGCCCTCTGCCAGAGAAGAGATGGTTCATGAGATGTGAGTGGCTATGTTCTACTCCATTAGGTCAAGAGTAAATGGGAAGGAACCTGAATTAATTCATTACTAAGCTGTGCAGGCTGCTTTCTGTTCTTAGATAACTCAGGCAGGAAAGACTCTGTCCTGCTGTGCTGAGAGCAGTGTTGCCTTCTTTTCCATGTAGTGCGATGGGAGGCCAATCCCTTTGCCCAGTCTCCAGGGAATCGCCGTGCTCAACATTCCCAGCTACGCAGGGGGCACCAACTTCTGGGGGGGAACCAAGGAAGATGATGTGAGTATTCTCTAAAGCAATCCAGTAAATGTTTTTGCTTACTGTTGCTTCTGGAATCATAATCCCTTAAAAAAATAAAACCTGCTTGGAAGAAGAGGGCAAGGGGCCTGTCTGCATGTTCTTTCTCTGTGAAGTGAATAGAATACCAAAGTCCCAGTCTTCAGCACCTTTGCACTCAAGCGATCTGTAGTGAATCAGAAAAAATACAAATGCATTTGGACTTTGAGGATTGGTTTTCTACCCTCAGACTGCCTGAAAAGTAAAACCCCTTGAAGACAAAGGGAGTTAGATCCAGTCAGAAACACTGTAGTATTTGAGATGAAAGAGTGTGTGCTCTAATGAGAGTAACTGTTGCCTGGTAGCCTACAGCCTTTGTGTTAGTTTCCATTGGAAGCACGGGCTCCTTTTTCTCACTCCTAGCTCACTGCAGATCTTTGCCCTTCTAGCCTTGTTTTTAATTTTATACAGTTGAAAAAGTACAATTGAAAGCCAGCCCCCAAATCTCCACCAACAGGGAGTAAAGGAAACTTCCCCAACAGAGTTGTAGTCAACTGAATTCTCTCTCTGGCCAGACATTTACAGCCCCCTCCTTTGATGACAAGATTTTGGAGGTGGTAGCAGTGTTTGGTAGCATGCAGATGGCAGTGTCACGAGTGATAAACCTACAGCATCACCGGATTGCACAGGTATCAATTGCTTTTGTGAGCTGTTCTTGCCTCCCCCATCTCCAGCTTGTGGTGTTTGTGCCAATTGCAGTCCCTAAATCCCCCTCTTGTGCTCTCTCTTATCCATGGAAAGAGCATCCACCAGGGTGAAAATGAGCGTGTCCAAGGCAATTTGGGCATGGAATTGTTTGCGAGCATGCATTGTGGTGCAAGTTACACCACCAGTTCAAATATAGATTAGTCTAAAGCCACAGCAAGTGGTCTGTACGGCATGAAAGCGAAGTGTGCTCTGCCACCCAGGCTTGTGTGCCTTTGATACCCTCAAAGTCACAGTAGCCCAGGAAGTGCCTTGGCAAGAAGAAGAAGGGGTAATGCTTTTGGAAAAAAAAATTTTAGATCTTTGATGCCATCACTTCTTGCAGTGCCGGACAGTGAAGATCGCAATCCTGGGAGAAGAAGGAGTTCCTGTGCAAGTGGATGGAGAAGCCTGGATTCAGCCACCAGGTTACATTTGGATTGTTCATAAGAACAGAGCACAAACCCTCACGCGAGACAGGGTAAGAGCAGCTTTGCATCCACTGTCATACACACAGATTTTGATGTCATATACTCCTGAGGAGCGTGGCAATGGCTACACCTGATAACTTATTTTTGTGAATGGAAGAAGCATATTTCACTACACAGCAAAAAACTTCTTGGAATGAGCATGATTAAACTTGCATTCACCACTTGGGAAATCACATAAATTAAGTTTGTTTATGCAAGCTTATTTTGCTTCCTTTTCTAGGTGTCTCGTGACAGCGTTTCTTAATGCGCTTGCATGCTGTTTTTCCCACAGGATGGCCATCTCACCAAGTGCTGCGGATTGTTTAGATTCAGCTACACAATTTGTTAATTTCTCCTCGTTGTTCAATACATGGCTTATACCTCATTGAGCAAGTAAAGCAGCAGCTTATGCCTTGTCCAGCAATGTGTGTCTGTCTCATCTCATAATTTTCAAATATATCTGATGAGTACCAGCACATAAGGAAGCGTCCTTGCCATTTTACTGTATTACTAAATGATGGTAAGCCAAAGGAAAGGATAAGGGCCTTGCTGTGGCCCAAACAGTCTTTATGGTTCCTCTCAACTCTGTAACTGTCCATGGATAAACAGTTTAGTTGATAGCGGCTCTTAATACTTTCCAGCAAAATGCCCTTTACCCAGCTTCCAGAGCCAGCCTTTGCAAAGGACTTAACTGCTGAGTGACAAGAAAAGAGAGAACAACCAAGAGGTAAAAGGGACAGGAGCCTCATACAGGCCTGAAGCATATTCCCTGGCAGGATGTTGCAAGTCTGATGGTATGAAAAAAAAGTGGAAGTGGGCATACAAAGCCCCTGTCATGGGTCTTGGGTATTGCCCTGTCCTACCCTTGACCTTGGAGAGAACAGTGGATGTTGGTGTAGATGTTGGCGAGAGGAGACAGGAACTGTGTGCGCAGTCTTTTGTGAAGGGACAGTGAGCTTCTGCAACATCACGCTGAGACTTTGAGAGGCAGTGACTCAAGAAGACAGCACAGAGAGCAAGGGAGAATAAGATTCCTGCTGCAAAATTGGGAGGGAGAAAAGGAGAGGAAACCTACTTGTGAGCATGGTGGGAAAGGCAGAACGTAATACAAGAGGTGGAGAGGACACACAGGTCCCCAGTGGATGGGCTGGGGGNGGGGGGGCATCTAAAGCTATGGCTATAATTACGCTGTCCCACTCCTTATTGCCTGCAAATCCAGTTTTGTGATCCTTACCGAGTCTGCACTCGCCTCATTTGACTGCCCAGGTGCAGGATCCATGACTACAATTTTCTGTCGCTTTCCCATCCACTCGTCATGGTTGATCTCCTTTCCTTTTCTGGCTCCCCACATCCTCTTCTGCTTTTTTTTCCCATGCAAGCTTCGCACTCCTGCTCGTTATCCTCGTCAACTTCTGTGAATTATTCTTCTCATTTCAGTCTTCCCCTCATAGTCCCTTCTCTTGTCTAACTTCCTCTCTGGCCTTTTCTTGCACTCATTGATTGGTTTTGCACTCACTGTTGGTTTTGATTTCCACCGTATCCAATTTTGATCCTTCTGCATTAGATCTGTTTCACTCATTCCTGTACCACGCGCTGATGCCAGCAAGAATATCTGTAAGGGTACAAGTAGGACAGGTCCCAGCTGTGAGTTTGCCTCCTTGTCCCACCAGTTACTGGGGAAGCCCAGTTCACTTCCAGATAAGGAGGAGCCTTGAACATTTTTAATTTCTAGCTCTGAGATGTCACTTGAAGAGATGTGCAGTTAATACTTGAAGTGTAAAGACAATACAGCTGCTCAAAGAAAAGGCTGCCACCAGTAGGGAAATGGTGGATTTTGCTGGTCTGGCCCTCAGAATTAATCTAGCAATTTGGACTAAAACTGGGCTTAAACAAAAAATTAAGCCAAGGCAAGCATGCGGCATGGAAAACTTCAACTCAGACAGGTAGTTAGCAATGCTGTAAGCAGCTGAACAACCAGGTGCTGCAATGAAAAGTATCTCTACCACATCAACATGTTTTGCAGGTGTACGCACAGCCATTGTTTTTTATAGGAGCTTTACAAGGTATCTTAAGTTTGCTTGCTGTGTTTTTAGGCATTTGAGAGCACCCTGAAGTCCTGGGAGGACAAACAGAAGTGTGAGTTGTCCCGACCCTCCTCTTTCTCTCTGCAACCAGAGATCATGTCTGAAGAAGAATCTACCCAGATCAACCAGTTTGGTCAAGCTGCAGGTGCTCTGATCCACAGGTGGGACTCAAATTACTTTTGGTGAATAGAGCCCTCCTTTGGTGCCTGAAGTTCTTGTCCTGTTCCCTGTTCCTGGAGATGTTTCTGTTCACTCTTGTCTTCTGCATTGCTGGTCCATGTCACTGGGCGAAGCATCCTTCATTATGCATTGTGTCCCAGCTGCATGAGGACTGAAGTCAAATAAACTGTCTTTGGTTATTCCAAACAAAAATCTTTAATCTACCTTAATCCTGAAAGAACCTGTTATCTTTGAATGTTTCTTCTCAGAAATGAAACAAAGGCCTTTCTAGGAGCTCAGGTGACAAATAGGGTTCTTATAACCAGCAGAGATTTCTGGAAAAAGTCACTGTATGCTCACCTGCTCATCCTTTACTTGGACACTGAGCTCCTCGGTCTGGGCCTCTCAGAGAAAATTCCCAGAGTTGCATCAGTCACTTTATTTAAACTGCCATATGTGCAGCTGCCCCTTGCATTGCTGTGATCATACTAAAGTGTCTAGGTCATGTATTTCAGACCGATCCCAACTTGTGTGCAGACTTGAATATGCACCTGGAGTTGTGCATGTGAAATCTGCCTTGCTTTGCCTGTGCATGCTCACTGCAGCAGGGAGAAGTGCCCTGCTTTGCCAGAGGCTGTGCCCCTCCCATGCTCTGTCCCTGCTCTTGTCACTCAGATGGGTAGGAAAAGGAGATACCTGGTCAGAAAAGATCTCCTGCTTTGAGCGTATGCTGATGCAATCTGTAATTCTCTCTTTAGCATTCGGGAAATAGCCCAATCGTATCAGGACATGGAACAGGAGCTTGCTCATGCTGTCAATGCCAGCTCCAAGTCTATGGACAAAGTCTACGCTAAATCCAAGTCTACAGAGGTACTTCACTCTCTTGGCATCTCCCATTTTTTCTTTGTTCCACAGCCCTTGGTTTTCCTTTCTGATTGACCAACAATAGACATTGCTTCTCTAAGATTTACTCCTTTTGACTGCTCAGACCTCTACATTTCCAGGCTTAATTTGCGCATGAATTGCTTCCCTGCAGGGTCTGAACTGCAGCCTTGTTGTAGAGATGGTGAATAATGTCAAAGCCCTGCATAATGAGACAGAGCTGCTGCTGGTGGGCAAGATGGCACTGGTAAGAAGCACAAGCAGGAGTAAAGCGGCCTCCCACTTTCTCACCTCTCCTACTGTTGCCTTGGCAAGCAACATTTAGCTGGTCTTGGACTTCTTTGTCTTTGTAACAAGTCATTTTAAATGTTATCGTCCAGGAGTTAGGATGGTGTTGCTATGTAGGCATGATGAGCAGTAGTGCCTGCTGTGCACTTCTTTTTAAAAGGAGGAACTGCTTGGTTAGCTAGGAATTTTGAGGCAAGGGCCTGACTGCGTGTTCCACCATATGGCTTTTAACTCTGCCTTGCTTCCATTCTGATCCAGCAATTAGATCCTCCACAGAAGGAGCAGCTCCAAGCAGCCCTGGCAGACATGGACCTCCAGCTGAGGAGACTGGCAGACATCCCTTGGCTGTGGCAGCTGATGGAGCCCTGTGATGAGGAGGTGAGGAGGACTGAGGCTGTTTTTCCCTAGCTCTTCTCTTTTTCACTAGTAGGCTGTGCATGCTTGACTTCCTGTGAATGTACAACTGATGGGAGAAAAAATCATTCAGAAGGAAACTTGACTCCTCAGAGCTAAAAAAAAGTGATTTCCTGCTAATGTCCCTTGCCTGACATGAAATTTGCTGTTTCCTTTCCTGTCTTGATCAGAATGAGTTTAGAATTTTTTTTTCTTTTCTTAGAAGGTTGTGGAGCTGAGCTTGACAGTACTTTTTGCTCTTGATCTGTTCCAGTCGATTTATGACTGTTTGCCTGCTTTTTC
>VZRU01020259.1:22977-48994 GCA_013398155.1 Pedionomus torquatus | reverse complement strand
TTTTCCTTCTTTTTCCCTTTTTTTTTTTTTTTTTTCTTACAGAACCAGATGCTGGATTATTCTAAACGCAGCCGCAGTGGCAAATTCCGTCTGGTGACCAAGTTTAAAAAGGAGAAGAACAACAAAAATAAGGAGGCTCATAGTAGCATGGGATTGCCGGGTACCAAGTCTGCTCCTTCCTTGTGTCCCTTTGTCACACCAGTGTGGTCACTGCTGTTCTCAGTCTGTTTCCTCTCATGTTCTTTCACTCTTCTGTTTCACATGCATCTGCCTTTTCTTGGAGGTCTGGTCTGTCTTTTCCATATGGCAGAATAGCTTATTGCTCCATTCTTTCTAAGTCACGATCCCCCAGTACTACACAAATATTCCTCCCGAGCAGACACAGGAGGTAACCTCGAAGAATTCTGCCAACACCTGGATGTTTTCAGGGGTATTTTACAGGGTGTTTAGTAAAGTGAATTTGAGGAGTTGGGCATTTTAGGTGTCAAAATGACTGTGAGGCCCAAGTCCGCATAACTCAACTCCAGTCTCTTCACGGTTGATTCTCTGTGACATGATTAATGATGTTTTTCTCATTGATTCACTCTAAGGCTTTAATCAAGTTTCTTGTTGAATTGGCTGGGGAATCAGCATCATCACAGATGCTCCCTAAACTTTAATCCTACTGGTCAGTAGATAAAAACTGGCCATGAATCAACAAATTGCCATTCAAGACACTTTCTGTCCAATTGGGTTAGTTGATTTTTGGTTTATGTTCTCCTTATGAAGATTTTCCTCTTCTAAAATTCAGAAGTACTGCCTGTTCTGTGGGGTCCTGGGTCCTGTCCTCTGCCATGCAGTTGTGGGTAGTCTCCTTCTGTCTGACAGGCTGGTGGTCATTTGTTGCCTTCCACAACTTGGGAACTTTATTATTCTCTTATTTAGAGGCTGTGCAAGAAGGTGGAAGTCTAAATTCTTCCCCTCTCCCTCAGACCTGGGGGAGAGAGGTTGCCATTTTGTTTACTGAGCACAAGCACTTGTGCATAATAGCAAACTAATCTGTGCTTGTTTCTATTTTGCACGATGTATTTTATGACTATTGTTTTGTAAGCAAAAGAACATCGCTGAATTTGCTCTTCTTAAACACAGGGGTAAACTTTAAACAGCATATCCAATGCCGTCAAAACAACCCTGCACTTCCTCCTGGCTTTACTGCAGCTAGCCTCTGCTTAAGAGAACACCTCTTAGCTTTCTCTGCCCCTTTCTTTGCCTTTCTCTGCCATTTTCCTTTGAAACTGTAGATGATGCTCCCAGTCCTTGCCCACCCCTTGGTTTGAGGCTGTGGTACCGCTTGCCCTCCTTCTCTGGCACTGAGTTCTGATGGTGTCCTCATCTCACACTGTCTTCTGGGATTCTGGGTACTCAATGCACTCCTGCTTTTCCGTCTCTAACAGTTCATCTCTGGGGAACGGAGGAGGTTGCGGCCTGGCTTGAGCATCTCAGTCTCTGTGAGTATAAGGATATCTTCATCCGGCATGACGTCCGGGGCTCTGAGCTCCTGCACCTCGAACGGAGGGACCTTAAGGTACTTTCATGATCTGCTCATGAGAAATAGCCAGTTGCATCTGTATGACCTTCTGTGCTGAATGTGCTTGGAAATGGTCTGCCCACTGTTCATCCCACGTGCCTTGGCAAGATGAATGGGTTCATTGCACCTTCATTTTATTCTCTCACCACTTCAGGTCATCACCTAATTTTTAACAGCAGGGAGGTAGAACAGCTCGTTGAGAGACCAGCTGTCCCATTCTGCCACAGGTTCCTGGAGATGTAATACAGTCCAGCACACCGATTGCAGATAGGGTTCTTGAGAGTCACTGATTTTAATATGGAAGTTTGCAGCTTCTCAGTTCCTTTGCAGAACATGCTGTAGTTGGGAAAATTCGCGTCTTAGGTTGTAGTTACTGGACAAATACATCATAACACTTCTTTTGGTACAAGGATATAATGATCATGGTCTTTGATGAGGCTGTTAGATGGAGAAAATTTTAAATAGTGCTTGGTAACCACATGGTACAGCTTTTCATCTCCTCACCAGGAGATGCTTTCTCAGCAGAGGAAACCTGAAAGTAGTGGCTCTTTGCATGTGCAAAAGATTTCAGTCATCATTCTGGTGACTTGCATATAGCAGAAAAATACTTTGTGCTAAAGTAGCTCATGGCATTTATTGAATGCCCCTTGGATCTTTGTTTGTGGTTTTGACCATCTTCCTCTTCTGAGGTTTGCTGTAATCTGTGTAGCTGGTTCCCCTGCATGCCATCCAGCTGCAGCCTGTGTTTTGTTGCATGGTTCCCAAGAGCTCACACATTTATTTGATGTGACCAGTGACCAGTTCATTCTTTCTGCATGTTTTGGCTACTAACTTAGGTCCTTAAGATTAGTATGCTCCTTCTATTCTTTTGCTTTGGCCTTTAACAGTCAGAGCAATTTTCATTTCTGGCTAACGGTCTGTAGTTGTTTCTCTCCATTACTCTGTGCCTGTTTATTAGCCTGTCATGCTCTGATAGCTTTTTGACACACGATTTGAGGTTCCATATAACCATCAGGTTTGTGATCTTTCTGGGTGGTTTATTCCTCTCTTTATAACTGGCTGGCTAGTGCATAACCATTGCTTGGCCACCTGAAATTTCCCCCCCTGTCTTTCTCCGAAGGTAAGGTTTTCTCTTTTCTTCCAGGACCTGGGTGTTACCAAAGTGGGTCACATGAAGAGGATACTGCACGGGATCAAGGAGCTGAGCCGGAGTACTCCTGCCAGCGAGGTTTAGCCTCTGTTTTCACAGCCTGTGTCTACCATTCCCCCTAACTGCAGACCAGTCACCTCACAGAGCAGATGTGCTCACAACTGTCTCTACTGGACAGCCCAACTGTAGCTGTTCAGAGCTCATATCAACCCAGCATGGTGCTACTTTTTTTCCCATGGGGTACGGCTGCATCCAGCCCAGAGGCACCTTATCTGCGGTCAGCAGAGCCTCCCGCAAGAGAATTCACTTGCTGTTTGAAGAACTGTGTCCTCCGGCATGGGAAGTTCTGGTTCCAGTGACAGTGTGGGACTCCTGAGAATTGCAACACAGCTACCTTTACTGGATAACTTCATCACAGTAGAATTATTCAGGGCAAAAGATATATTGGCCAGTCTTAGTTCAGGAGCATCTGTCACTCTTTTCATACCCAAAACTCCCCCACTCACCTGTGTGTCACACATGTATCTTTGAGCATTTAAGCAGGACAAAGCTTTGTCATTGTGTTTTACTGATCCCTTTTTAATGCACCTCTGGTTGCGTGTGATTCACATCAGAAATTCAAAGCCAGTACAGACCTCTTGCTGATGAATGCCCACTTACACCTTGCAACAAACAATGCGTGTGGTTCAAACAGCGGTTCCAACCAGCTTGTGGGGTCTTCCACAGGGCCTGGCAGTCCTCTTCCAGCTCGTAGCAATGGTACAACCTTCAGGTTTTCAGGCATCACAAACAACTGCTCAAAAATTCCCGGCAGTAAGAAAAGACAAAATTCTGAAGAGCCAGAAGGTTGCAGGAGATCAGCACTGACATTTCCCCTTCTCAATTCATCTTCAGGAGACCAGATGAAAGGCAGAGAAACATCAACCAGCTGTTTGGGCTGTGTGAGAAGTGTAATGTAATGGAGTCAGAAATGGAACAGTTTGCTCCGTCTTGATGGGAGGAGCAGCATGACTGGCAACAGCCAGGAGCAGCTTCCTGCCCATTTAGTGCCACTTTCATGGCCACAGTCAACAGAGCCGTTTCTTTACGTCAACTTGCAGTGCGGAAAACAGTTTCTGTTACAAAAGATAATTTTCTGTCGTATTTGCATCTTTTCACCTGTCATGGTTCTAGTGGCTTTTCCACCTTGCTTCTCTCTCTTGATGCCTTGCTTCTTCACTCCAGGGTGGGCACCAAAAAATTAGGGGGGCTCAGTCCTCCAGGGTGGTACCCCTGAGAGAGATACTGTGTGCTGTCAAACATGAGGGCTCCTGTAAGTGCACTGCCATAAGGAGGATTGTTACTAAGCAGATGAGCATCATGAAAACTGGAGCATATTGGTAAATTGCCTTTGGTACCACCAGCAGTGAAGCGTGGAGAAATTAGTGCCTCTGAATCAGAGCTCTTAGGTGGCCTTCAAATTTCCACTGTATTGCCTGACCCCAGTCGAGTGACTGTTAAAGCCCGAAGACAAGCATGCGTAGTTATATTGCCATGTTTATCACTGCGAAGGGCACTTGGGAACGTTCAGTACATAAAGCTGGAGAGATGGCAGGAATTTTTAATTATTGGTTTTATTATTATTAGAGTGGCGCCTTTCTGGCTGTGGCTGCAGACAGAAAAATGGCTACATACACAGTGGCATAAAAGAGAATTTCCTGAGGACATAGTTCTTTTTTGTAATTTGTAAGGATTTTATCACATTGACATCAGCTCTCTAGTCTAACAACATTCAGTCAAGTTATTTTATGTGAAGACTTGTCAGCTTAAACAGGTGATAGGCTGATTTCATGCTGGGCAAACTCAGTTGCATTCTTTAAGATTTCACCAAGGATTATTCTGACTCTCCCCATCTGTTTTTAACCGGTTGTCGTTCACCTGCATGTCTCAGCCTAGTGAGTGACAGGGTTTGCTTATGAGAATGTAACAGAAGACTAAACGTGCTTGGTCCAGATAGCAAAATTTCCCATATCAATACCCTGGGGACTGAGCTTTGCCCGAATTTCTTTCTCCTATCTATACATTGGCGATTGCTTCCATAGCCATATTTTTTCTTTATCAGTACAGCATCCTCCTACTGTATTAAATTCCTGGGATATCAAATAATTAAGAATTGTAGATATGCTGAGTTTTCCCACTTGCTTGTTGAGGTATTGAGCAGTGTCTGCATGAGAATGAGAAGAACCCTCCACTAAGGAGGGCTCCAGGACATGGCTATCTTTGTTGGTGACAGTGAGGTGCTGCTGGCTGCCCATCTCCAGGAGTGTTAGGACATTCATGGGCCTGCCAAGGAGAGCACAGCGGGAAGCAGGAGGCACGTGTTAATTCTGACAAGATCTGTGTTCCTGTACACAGTGAAGGAGCTCTTCTTGCTGTGAAGCTTCTCCAGGCACCCTCATGATTTAACATACACAAACAATATGCCCTTGCCTTGCATCATGCCTGGGGGATTCTTGCCTCAATAGAAACAGCTCCTCTCTTCCTGCTCAGAGGAGCAGGGAATCCAAAGAGTTTATAGATTCAGGCAAGTTCCTTAATTTGTGCCATATCTGAAGAGACCTTACAGCCATCAGCCATCTGCTATGAGTGATGATGACTGCACAGACCAGTCTTCATTATTTTTAATTTTTTGATCTGCCACGTTGATGAGTTCATGCACGTTTTATCAAAGGATTCATAGCCAGTGTATTCCTGTTGCTTCCTGTAGGCAGGGAGGGAGTTCTGCCTTCTTTTAAGAGCTAGAAAATGGGATCCACATTTAGCCTGAGTGCCTTTGAAAATGTATTAAGGTTTATATCTAACAGAAGGGTTGTAACTCTGTGTCCCACTGAGAATAATGCAGATTTCTGTTGCAGAGATTTTGTGAATAGATGGGGACAATTTGTGTCAAATGTCAGTGGGAGCTATCTGCAAAGTAGGGAGCCAGGCAGAACCCCTGGCTGTGACATTATGAGTTCCTCTTCTGGCGTCTGATGTTTTTTTTGTGGGAGAGAAACTCAGGAAAGACACTTAGTGAAAAAAAAATCTGCCAAAAAAAGAGACTCTCCTGCAGTCTCAGGTAAAACACCAGCTTGAGAGAAGCTAGAACTGCACCTATCACGCATCGTGTTTAGTTTCTTGAAAAATGCTCCTTGTGTGAAAGCCATTGCGGCATGTATGTTTATCATCTGTCACCCTTGATGGTGATGCCAGGGCAGTGGCTGCAGTGAGCTGCAGTTTCTTCTGCTAGGAAGAGGTTTCAGTATCTTACCTCACATGCTGGCACTGCCCCTCATAGTTAACATTAATGGCAGATTCTGGGTCTTTCAGCTCAGTGGGAGAGCATGCAGTAGAGACTCAAGGGAGGTCTGGCCTGTGAAGCAGCCCTCGGTGGCCTCCTGCTCTGGGCTACCTTCAGGAAGGCTGTTAGGGGTAATTACTGTCTTTCTGGTTTGGCTTGGGGGACCTCAGTGGTGAGAGTGCGCATCCCCACCGCAGCAGGAGCTGGCTTTTCGCAGGAGCGGGGACCAGTCCTGCTTGGTGCCCAGAGGTGCTGGGCTGCATGAGAGCCTCCAGCTCTGCCGAGGCCTTCAGTGCCAGTCCTGGGAATGTTTCTGTCCCCAGATTGTATGGCAAGCTTTGTTCATTGTTTTAGTATTATTTAAAAATGTGCATACTATCTATGTGATTAAAAAAAAAAAAAAGACTGTTTACACAAAATATTTTGTATCTTAAGATGTGTGTACTGTAAAAAGAAAAAAAAAAGGAAAAGGATGAAAAATTATGTTTTTCTTCAACTGTCAGCAGTGACTGCATGTCTCTATCATCGTCCACCGACTGTTGTTCCTCAGGGGTCTCCCCGCCATTCCTGTGATCCTGTCAAAAGCATAGGGAAGCAAGTGAATCCCTGTACAGTCTTGGGAAGAAGGTTTTGTGCCTTAAGAATGGGACCTGCTTCCCTCCTATTTATTGTGTTAATTTATACAGTGGTTACCATGGAAATGTCTCTTGTAATTTTTTCTGTACATAGTTTACTGTTGATTGTTGTAAATAAGTTTTTCTTGTATATAAAGTAAACATGTTTCTGAGCTTCCAGTAAAGATTCTCTGTTACTGATTTCATTGTGTGAGAGGGCTGCAGAGCCTGCCTGGTGGGAACCAGCTAATAAAAATCTGTGCTGTGATAAAATGACTTTATCTTGGGTTTCATCACAAGTTCAGAACTGTTCCTTAGAGGGGAGTGAAATGGTAAATGTGGTGGTTGAAGATTAGTTTTGTGGCATTTCTTTGTGGTGGTTTAATTGGCGTGGAGTAGAAGACATCATGTAGTTTATTAGCTATGTCTCTGTAGCAAACAAAGAGATGTTTTAAACATGGTGGTTCTACTGCTGCTCATCCTGATCATAGCTCCGTTGGCTGCAGACCTCTCAGGAGCTCAGCAGGGGGGTTGTTAGTTAACCTCCATGTGCTTGTAGACCTCTCATCAAGTGTGATCCTGTTGTTGTGCTGGTGCTGTGCCATGATGAGAGGGGAACTGTTGTTTCTCTGCTCTACTTGGACCTCTGTGCATTCTGTTCATATGTATGGTAACTAGAATAAGTCCACTTACGAAAATGTGGGAGAAATGAATTTTCTCATGAAATGTAGATATTGTCTGCTATAAAATGAGACCTGCAAGCTTGAAAGTAAAAGATGTGGAGATGTTCGGGTGAACAGTCCACAAAGTGGATTGTGATGAGCTTTCTCTTCCACTTACGTACACAGATCAATGTGTTCGTAGGGTACTGTTAAGAACCATTCAGCAGATAGCTTTAAAAGTGAGAGGATGGTCCTAGAGTTGGTTAGGACTGTTGCCAAGTAAATGGGAAGTAACTCATAACAGTTGTGAATATTTTCTGTGTGAAGACTATTGTACTTGATAGCGAAACTGAAGAATTTGCTTTGTCTTTGTGAGGAGGCAATAGTTTACGTGACAGCAATGTAAAAAATTTTAGTCGTGTTACTGCAAGATGAAGGTGGTAAAACTGATCATTAAAATGTCAGTTACCTAGTCCTAGTAATAAGGAGAAAAGAAAGATGATTGCCTTTGCTCGCACACGCTGGACCTGAGTATCGGGCTCTGCATTAAGTAGCGCTAAAGGAAACAGCAGCAGAGAGTCAGAAGATGTGCTTAGTCCTTTGATACAGGTAATTTGTTTTGGTCTTTTTCTTATTTTAAACTGGAAGAGGGGAGATTTAGATTGGATATTAGGAAGAAATTCTTTACTGTGAGGGTGGTGAGGCACTGGAACAGGTTGCCCAGAGAAGCTGTGGATGCCCCATCCGTGGAAGTGTTTAAGGCCAGGCTGGATGGGGCTTTGAGCAACCTGCTCTAGTGGGAGGTGTCCCTGCCCGTGGCAGGGGGTTTGGAACTCGATGATCAAGGGTCCCTTCCATCTCTAAACATTCTATGATTCTATGATTATTTATGTGGCAAAAGCCAATAACAAGAAACTCATTGCCCCACTGTGTTTTTACCGGGATATCTGACCTCCTGCTCAGGGCTGCCCTCCTCTCAGTTTGATTGATAATTACCTAATTACCTGGATCTTGGGAGGGTGGAGTGGAATTGGAGAGAGATGTGTGAAGATCTTGAAGTACCGATGAGCCTTTTTCAAAAAATGTATTCTGCTGCTGTTCCACTTGTCCTATGTGCTGTTGGGTTTTTTAATGTGTTTGGGTTTTTTTAATGCAGTGTAAAATGTCAGGGGAGCTGAAAAGTTGAGGAAGTCTCCCACTGAATGGGCAGCACTGGAAACAAACAGGTTTAGAAGAAGCTTGGTTATTCCTTACCTGTAAAGCAACTTCAGAGTCATAAGGTAAATTGCTATGGACCTGGTTAGGATGAATAACTCTGCACCTATCAGCTGGGGCTTGAGGTGTTTAATTTTCGCATGGGCAGAATGAAAAGTTTTTGAGACGGCAGAATATGACATTTAATGTTAATAACAGCTAAAATGTTTTAGCATTGCAGTTCTCTAGTGACTTCTGTGTGAAGAGTTGAAGCTGGAATGTCATGGGAGCAGCTTGTTCTCTGCACAGGTTGTCACGTTCCTCCTGTTGCTGGGATGCAAAGAGGGGACACAGCCTGTCTACCACTTTTGAAGCCTGTTTGGAACTTACTATCTCATGTCAGATGGGTCATGGGGAAACACGGCTCACAGAATGTTACGTTTCTACAAGTCTTGCAAGAAACGAGTACCCAGGATGAGAGAAAGACCTTGGTCTTGGATGCTTTTTTGCATCCTCTTGGATGCTTTTTTGCATCTCCAGTGTGCATACAGGGACCTAGTGCTTTGATTGCTTAGTGAACTATTCAGATTTGGGCTTGCTTAAAATGAGAAGGTGTCATGGTGAAGTAGAAAGAACTGATGGCTGCAATATGAGCTTAATTGCTGAAGAGCAGTGATTTTTGAAGCCTTGTAGCTTTGCCACTTGAGTTTCCCCATCTATCAAAATTTACATCTGTCCACAATTTATTTAATTTATGGAAATTTACATTTTTAATTACAATTTTGATTTGGGGAAAAAAATTGACAAAAGTGATTCAGCACTTCTGGCTAAGAAGCTAAAGGCTGAGAACTTCTTCCAAATTCTTCCAAAAGTTTTTCTGTAGAAGAGGCAAACCCAAAGTTTTTAGCTTTTTTATACATGGGGGAAGCAAGAAAAATGAAGTGCGCAATCTGGTGTGCTGTTTCTCTTCAGGTTGTAAGGGGGGATATCTTCAAGTTGTGAAATTTGAAAGCTCCGTAATACTTTAATACCTCAGGGAGGTGTTTTCCTTTGATTATTAATGCCTGTTTGTAATACTCTGTGATTCCAAACTCTCCACAGCGTTAATTAAAATAATGTGGAGCCTCTGTCTTGTAAACATCTTTAGAAGTTTCTGTTTTCTCCTCTCTGCCCTCAGAAAAACCTCTGTTCTTTTTAATGAAGATGTACTAGAAGGTAGTGAGCCCAACACTGTAGTTGTTTATATGGAGATGGGTACCTGGCGTGCAAAACTAGGCAGATCTTGAAGTATCTTAGAGCATCATTTTCTTCAATCCCCTGCACCTGGAGCCATGTGATTACCTGAGAGCCCAAGTGCGGGTGTTTAAAATACATATTTTTGCACTGCATTAGCAAGACAAACAGGCAAGCAGGACTGTAAGACCTCCAAAACACAACGGATGCTGAAAAATTAATTATTTCTGACTATCAGNGGGGCTGGGGCGGGACTTTTTAGGAGGCTGGCACATTGGTTTAGATGTTTTCGGTTGATGTACATGTCCTCAATTTCCAACTTATAGCAAGTCTTAGAAACAGAGGTGTTCAAATGCACGTAACCTGTGTGGTAGCAAAGCACTATTTCTAGATACCCAAATCAGCTACAAATATTATGAATAATACGTAGAATATGTGCTCCTACGCTTGTTTCTTGTCAGATTTCCTATTTTATGTTTCCTGTCTTTAGATGTGTTTCATAAACTTTATTTTCAGTCAAAATCCATTATCATTGGTCTCAGCTGAAGTGTTCTGGTTGAGTGGCTGACTTGAGGCAAAAGAATATGTCAGTAGAGTGTCACAGTGCTCACAAATACCCCAACTGTCACTGGATGTTGCTATCTTTTTTTTTTTTTTTAGTGCAAGTCCCAGATGCATGAACTTTGAAACCTTTGTTTAAAGAGAGCTTGTTTTCAAGAAACTCCATGGCCAAGTTTGTAAGAAAAAGTTTTCTTAGCAGTCAGATCTCTCCTTGACAGTGTCACTGGACATGAGCTCAGATCCTGGGAAGTCCTAACTTTTTGCAACACCCGGTGACGCTTCCTGTGGCAAAGGATCCCTGAGGACATGTCGTTTGCACAGGTATTGTGCATGGAGATGTCACATGTTGTACAGCTTGCAGTGGTGCCACTGCACAAGGGGAGACACACTGGTTTGTACCATCGCCAATGCAAGAAAACCTATGAAACAGATTGTGGATTTTCTTTAAAATGTTAAATATTCAGAATTCATGAGCAGATTTTGTGCTGACAGGAGCTAATCCGGTATACCCAAAGATGCAGCATGGTGGTACGAGCTTCTTGCCCTGCCTCCTCACAGCAGGGTGCTTGTGGAACAGGCACAGCCTGCTCGTGGCTGTAATAGAGTTAGTTGCCTTGGCTGTTCCCTGGTGGAAACTTTGATGAGAAAGTGAAGTGGGAGGACTCTTAAAAACAGCAATATGTGCCCCTTTTGGGTGATTGTGTGCTGTGAGAAGGTGGTAGGATCTCTCAAGAGACCTCAGCACTGGTGTGGTTAGCTTACAAGCTAAATATAACTACTCACTAGAGAATTAGAAGAGGTTAAAAAAATAATTTGAGAAGTGCAGAATAGATGCCTCTGCTGTTTCACTTTTCTCCCACATGCAGGTAGATTGTCAAGCTCCCCCTGAGCACTGTTTGTTTAATGACTAAAAAGAAAGCACTTCATGTCACTCCAAAGAGTAAATATTGGAAGTTATGGATTAACTAAGTTCCAGCAGAGCTCATGGCGGAAGAATAGATCACGCTGATTCACACTGAATAAAGCAGTAAGTGCTTCAAAAGTATTGTATGCTCCAGAATTTCAAAGTACAGCTTGCTTTAACGAGGCATAAAGCTTGTAAAAAATGTCTGGTGACAAGGGGAGGACATCAGGGCAGACAAGAAGTGCTCTGGGGGAGCTGTTGATGGGTAGAAGGGAAACAGTCTGGAGGGCCTCTGGTGGATAGCCGCTTCGGAGCTGGAATCCAAGAGGAAGTCAGGGCACAACACAGCATTCAGCAAGGGACCTGCTCTGAGAAAAACAAGCGAACGAGCTAGAGCTGAGCTGTCTGAATAGAAACTCTGCAGTGCGGGGGTCATGCCAGAGCTCAGCAGTGTGCTCCCCTTTACACCTACCTTCTCTTCTTTAGGTGTCTCCTGCTGCAGTATGTGGAAGCTCATCACCATAGGGGTATTGCTTGCTGCCTGCTCTTCACAAGTCCATGGTTCCTCAAGTAAGTTTTTGTTTTAGAGGTACCCTTCACCCTTTTCCAGTCACTGCAAGCACTGCTCCTCCGTCAGTCACAGGGAGTGGCTGGAATCATTCCCATGAAGGGGAGTTTGAATTCCTCTCACAGAGGACCAGAGACAGGATGCTGGGCTATGGTGGCTGCCTGGTGACAGCCCTCAGGAGCCCTACAAGCTGTCCAACTGTCGCAGAGCAGAGGCTGGAGCTCTCTTCTTGCTGTGCCTAGAGGGGGTCGATTGCTCTGATAAGTGTCCTTTGGGAAGGACCATTACCAGTTTCCAGCCAGCTCTTTTCCCTGCTGATGCTCTGACATTTTTGGTTCCAGTATTTTACAGCAATAAAGATGCAAACCAAGTCCTGAAAATCCAGAAGCGGGCAAACTCTTTTCTGGAGGAGCTGAAACCAGGCTGCATGGAGCGTGAGTGCATTGAAGAGCGGTGTGACTTTGAGGAAGCCAGTGAGATATTTGAAACCAAGGAAGCAACAGTAAGTTCTTTTTTTAAGGATGGTTGTGGGACTTAACCAATTGATTGCTTGTTTCCTTAGAGTGTTGCAATCCAGGGCACAGGAGATCTTGCTCTCAGCACTAAACAGGCATCACTTCTGACTCCAAAGGTATAGGTGTGGTTTTGAAGGTGATTGTGTTATGGTCATTGTCAAGTTACCGCTTACATGAGCCACAAAACCTGGCTGCTCATGCACGTCCCATCTGACCTAATTGTGAGAATTAGGGTTAGGTCTCACCTGGTGATGCCAGTCCCTGCTTGACCCCATTGGCCATTCTTGCTGCCACTGAATTTTTCCTGATCCTTCCAGTCCTTTGCCCTCTGTTGTCCATTTGCCAGCTCTGACTGCCTTTCCCCATATCTCCTGTCTCCCACCTGCACCTGACAAACATTTATCACTGGGTCCTCTTTCCTTTTCCAAACCATTTCCACCGGACACTACCTTTATTGTCAACATCACGGATTCCTGCCCCTTTCCACACCCAATCGTTGTGTTTGTTTGGACTTTTTCTTTGCTTTAAGCAGAGTAGTCTCACCACATAGGTCCTTGCTGTCCCATAGACCCCAGAGTGGAGTGAGCTCTTTCTTCACAACACCCACATTTTCTCTGCCTGGGCACAAATGAATTGTGCATTCAACAGCACAATTCTAAGGTGACACTTAGCCAGCAGTAAGCGACAAGAAATCAGAGAAGCTTTGGGGATATTGTGGGGCTGGTGGGTCTGTGAGCAGGGCAGGGGGATCTGCGCTGAGTACGGGCAATGCATGGACCTCTGAGTTGGCCAGTTTTTTTGGCTTGTAGTACCAGTCACTACACTGTCAAGAAGAAAGGGACTTGTGCTGTTGACCAGGATGCTGTGCTCTGTTGACCAAGACCATGGTACACTTTAAATCTCTCAGACCCATGATACACTTTAAATCCCTCACATGTGAAAAATCTGCTTCTCACCTTAATATAACTGTTGTTTCTCCACAGCTAAATTTTTGGTCCAAGTATGTTGGTAAGTAAAAGACTTTCCTAATCATCTCTCTGTGTTTCCCCGAGAGTAACTAGTACTTGGCCTTCTTGCCTGTTGCCAGATATCACATACAGACTCAAGTTCTCATTCTCTCTCTTATGCGGGGTAGGCAAAGAATATTTTCCAGTCCTGTCATACGAGCAACCTTCCTAAAAAACTTGATGTGTGTCTGTGCGTACCGTCAATCATCTCCCCAGAGCTAAGGCAATGGGCAAAAGTGCTCTCTGATGCTCTAGCTCTGTCTGACGTGGCCTGAAGAGGAGCCTCACCTCTGCTTTTCACTTCCACAGTAGTCTGCCTTGGCCCTGCCTGTCTCAGCTTTGCGCTTTCTTCCCCTTCTGCCCTCTCTGCAGCTGTAATTCAGAACCCAAACACTGCCCTTGTCTCTGGGTCAGCACCACAGAGGAACCACCATTTGGGTGGCAGAAACCATGGGTGATGCTGGGGATGATGCAGGAAATCAGGGCTGGGGGAAAGTGGTCCGTGTTAATATTTGATCTGTGAGTTCTGTGTGACTGAGGGCCTTTGTTTCCCTGTTTCAGATGGAGATCAGTGTGAACCACAGCCTTGTTCCAATGGGATCTGCAAGGACAACATCGGAAAATTTTCCTGCATCTGCAACAAAGGCTGGGAGGGGGCTTTGTGCAATTATGGTAATGCTGTCTTTAATCCACTATAAAATAACATTTTCTGTGATAGGGATCTCTGTGTAATGGGAATTGACACTTTTGTCAGTGCACAGGGTACTTGCTTTCTTTACTAATATGATTTCTCTTTCGCTTCATGATGTGGTAGAAGGATTATCTGTGCCTATCTGAAGCAAAATGAAGTTTGTGTTGCCATGGGATAAGTTTGGAGATCTGAGATATCTAAATTTTACAAAAATATTGGAAATAATTCTGTAGGTGGGGATTTTCACTTACTTTAGAACAGTCAACACAAGGGTGATGATGGGGTGTTTTTACAGTACAGGGGAAGAGCAATTCACTGTAAATATTTGATTGTCATTACTGTGACAAATTCTTCCTGGACAAAAGCTGGATGGCATGTTTAGGGACAGGCATGTATTTCATGTTTCGTCAGCATTTTGCACTAACTTGCTTTCTGTGACAGTGAGTTTTCTGTCTACCTGCCGTAAGAGTAATCTCTGTTTTCTCCATCTCCCCACTGCCTTGTTCTGCACCAGGGTCTATTTGCTGTCTTGGGGCCTGAGTGCCATTAATGCCATAGCTGTCATCCCAAATCCATTGTCAGCTGTTGCGTGCTTGAATCACAATGTCACTTTGCCGCTTTACCTTCCTGTGGCTCTTTGGCTTTCCAGCTTGTGTCTCTCCTCCTGAAAAAATGGGTTTGTTGTTTTTTGCAGAGGTCAAATACACCAACTGTTCTGTCAATAATGGAGGATGTGAACATTTCTGCAGAGATGACCCTGCCAACCAGCGCCGCTCCTGCAGCTGTGCCTCTGGGTATCAGCTGATGAATGACCACACCATGTGCAAGCCCGTAGGTAAGAGGGGGATGTTCCTAGTCCAGGTTTGACAAGGGATTGTTCAAACATGATGTAAGAGGGGTTTATGGGAGAATTGCCTGCTGTGCACTCCCTACGGGTTTTCAAAACATCCATTCCATGCAGAGTAACTCTGTGCCTGCATTTCCCAACTCCATACCCTTGACCTGTGTCTGCCTCATGGAGACGTACTGGAGAATGGGGAAACTGCCGCCTCTGCAAAGCATTGAGGGACTTCTGTGAAGCCACTGAATAGTATTGCCTGGGTTAGAGAGGCAGAGGGAATGCTTTAGAAAGAGGTTTTGTATTGGGTGATCTGGTCTTTGCTGGTTAACTTTTCTGCATCTCCTGCAGTGGAGAGGTTGCCCAGAGAAGCTGTGACTGCCCCTCCCTGGAGGTGTTCAAGGCCAGTCTGGATGGAGTTTTGAGCAACCTGGTCTAGTGGGAGGTGTGGGAGACTGCCCATGGCAGGGGGTTGGAACTCAATGGTCTTTAAGGTCCCTTCCAACCTAAACCATTTTATGATTCTGTGTTTCTAGTGGAGTTCCCCTGTGGACGGGTGAAAATGGACTACATTGAAGCCAAAGCAGGATTCAATATTCGGCTCATTGAGGGAAAAGCAGGAAGAAGGGGAGAAAGCCCTTGGCAGGTGAGGAGGAGAAGAGTTTTTCACCACATATCGTTCAGCCTCTTTCCCAACAGTTCTGCCTGCCTTGCTGCTCCAGAAAGGATCCTACATTGCTAGTGGTGCTGTCGCATGAAGCTAAGATTCCCTTAGCTTAGCTTTTACAAAAGCAACCCAGAAGATGGAGTAACAGGAAAAATAGTTTATTATCTGTTATGACTCTTGACCTTGTCACTGTTCCGAAGGTTTTTACCTTACCTTGCCAAGAGTGTCAAGAGAGACAATGGTGGTGGCACTTACCTTCTCTGTTGCTCCATCAAAGGAAAGGCCGCTTGGTCACTGCAGCTCATGGTGTGTGCTCCAGCGACTGTAACAGCCTTGAGATGGGAGCATGAGGTGATCTTCTTCCCTTTCTGCATGGGTCTGTTCTTATAAGCATCACCTGTCCTAAATTAAAATTAGCAGATTTAATCTGCAAAATATACCATAGCTTTACAGAGCAGGCTGGGACATCACAGAGCAAGGGGAGACCTCGCAGAGCTTGTTGTGGAACCGGTGATTGCATATAGTCAAGGCCT
Source organism: Pedionomus torquatus (assembly GCA_013398155.1). Taxonomy (NCBI): domain Eukaryota; kingdom Metazoa; phylum Chordata; class Aves; order Charadriiformes; family Pedionomidae; genus Pedionomus; species Pedionomus torquatus. The sequence continues at coordinate 32,971 of VZRU01020259.1, read as the reverse complement.
GGTTCTCTTTGGCATTAAAGGCCCTTTTACACCGAAGCATGAGAGTTGCAGCGTGAGATGACTCCCACAAGAATAATCCCCTCATTTGAGCTCTATATTTCAAACCCTTGAAGTGCCAAAGTGCTTCTCTGCAGTGACCAGCATCATCCCATGCTGATTTGAATGAAACCAGCACTTATTCACATTCAAAACTTTTCCATAGCTGTTCTGCAAAGACCTTATTCATGGTGCCTGCAGAGCTCTGGTTTCAATAAATATGATTTGGTGCATTTTGCAGCCACAAAGAAGAATGTGTATAATATTTTGTGAGCCGTGCTGCACACAGCGTCAGACCTCTCTTGCATTTTTTTTGTGTTTCAGATCATGCTGCAAAGTAGCAAAGGGAGATTTCTGTGCGGGGGTGTTCTCATCCATCCATCGTGGGTCCTAACAGCAGCACACTGTGTTCAGGCAAAAGAGGGCCTCAAAGTAAGACTTGGTAAGGAAAATAAATAATCTGTCCTTGTTTTTTTAAATATAACTCTTTCATTCCCAAGGTTTATAATCTCAGGAAAAAGACCAGCAGGGTGTAGGAGTAGGTTGTCTAGGAAGTATTTAAATATGCACCTTAGCATGAAACAAAAAAGTTTAGTAAAAAACTGATTTTTCTCAGCACAAGAAGGACACTGGGCAAAGAATATGACCAGAGAGCTGGAGCACCTCTCCTATGAGGGCAGGCTGAGAGAGCTGGAGTTGTTCAGCCTGGAGAAAGCTCCAGGGGGACATTATAGCCGCCTTTCAATACCCGAAGGGAGCTACAGGAGAGATGGGGAAGGACTCTTTGTCAGGGAGCATAGCATAGGATGAGGGGTAACATTTTTAAACTGGAAGAGAGGAGATTCAGGTTAGATATTTGGAAGACATTCTTTCCTGTGAGGGTGGTGAGGCACTTGAACAGGTTGCCCAGAGAAGTGGATGTTGCATCCCTGGAGGTCTTCCAGGTCCAGGCTGGCTGGAGCTTTGAGCAACCTGGTGTGGTAGGAGGTGTCCCTGCCCATGGCAGGGGGGTTGGAACTTGATGATCTTTAAGGTCCTTTCCAATTCTAACCATTCTATGGTTCTATGATTTCATTTGAGTCATTATCAGCCTTACTGTGGAAATGAGCTGATGCCATCTGAGCGCTGCTCCTTGTTTATAAGGTTAAAAGACTTGGTCTCTTCTGCCTTTTTTTTTCTGGTGATGAAAACATTCAAGGTCATCCCAATACTGAAAAAAAAAATAATCCCAGGGAGAATGTCACAGTGTCTTTTCCTGCCTCTTCATACATTTGAACACCTTTTACTTCAGAGAGTTTCAGCAGAGGAGGAGAGGTGCTGCAGAACGGCAACACTGCCATTATGGGCTCTGCTGCTCTTAACCACAAGAGCATCTCTGCCAAGGACAGAACTGCCCATGAATCAACAGACAAAAATAATTGTTCTGTTCACACTTAAGGAGAATTTTTTTTAATTAGATTTTTCTATCTACCATTACTGACAAAGGCTTGTCTGCTTGCTTTCTGCATTAGTGAAAAGATGGGCAGTTCCCAGTAATTGTGGAAAGTCTTGCAAATATATTCTCAGTATACATAGCCTCAGATCTATATTGTCTGTGTATGCATGTTCCACATACACTGGGGATGTGCTAATACGAGAACAGAAACAATAAGGCACATATGGATGGATGTGTTTACATACCTCCTCCGTTGTTCAGTGTAAAGGACAAACGGAAAAGGACGTGATATACCCTTGGGTCTTCTTAGTACCAGAATATCCACCTCTTCCACAGAGGGACATCAAAGTAGAAGTGCATGTGGTAGTTTGGAAATACAGATACAGACTAAATATCTCTGAGGACTTCCAGTTACTAGTAAGTAATTTTCTTCCCTTTTAATTGTTTGCCAGTATGTATGTTTAGTGAGGCCCAAGGAGAAGAAATGTGTTCACTTCCCCCGGTCAAGGCTCTTGGCATGTTTTAGGGGAAAAGCAGCCATCAGATGTGGTGTTTGAAGGCTCTGCAGCGCTAAATGTAACTTTGAGTGTAACTCTAAGGGAAGAGTCAGCAGGGAAATGGTAACAAGGGGAAGTGTTGAGGCTGCACTTAAATTACCCCACTCTGACTTTGTTCTACAGCTCTTGGTAGAGATCTGCGCAGTCTGACAAGCTTTCAGATGGGATAGCCCTGCCCAGAGATCTCTCTGCAGGAAGAAAGGGTGGGATCTGTCAAGAAAGTCCTGTGCTGGCCAAAATTTTCAGTGGGTGAAGAAAAACTTGAGAACCCAAATTTAAGAAGTTTTTGGGCTTTTTTTGCCTTAAAGGAAACTCAGGAGACCTCTCACACATAAATTTGGGCTGTGTACACAGAGTAATTTATAGTATAAGGATGATCAGCAACAGGGGCTTGAATTTCTTTCAGTCTCCCAGCTGCCCTGAAGAAATTCCTTCTTAAGAGAGGAAGCAAGGGTGTGATCATGGACTGAGAACCCTTCTCATTCAGCCTTGAACGATGTTGCTGTGGCGAGATGGGCACCACAGAAGGGTCCTTTACTGTGGGGTGTTCGCAGGACTGAGACAACTACATCTTGTGACTTCACAAAGAGAGAGAGATTCTTCTCCAAATAACACTCCAAGTCAAGCAGAAGGGAACCTTTTTAAGGCAGAGCCTAACATCACATGGTTGTCCTTTTACATGTATCTTTGGAGCATTTTACTGCCACCAGAAAAGCAGTTCTCATTGGAAAAACTTGTCCTCTAAACCCTGGAGACACCTAGTGAGATACACAGAAGAGAGTTTTGATTGTGTGGGCTCGGTAATGGTGATGAAGGTGTTGGCACTGAGACCACAGAAGTGATGCTTGACCTGCCTCTTGCCAGACTGGAGCACTCAGAGCTCTTCAGCTCTCTGACAGCCCTCCCTAAGAGAAAATCTGGAGGGGAAGTTTGCTCTTGTGAGCTGGGGGAGTAGTTCTGCAGCAGGACTCAGGTGGTCAGAAGTGAAAAGTTAGATCTTGGAGTAGCTGAAGTTTTGGAAAATGGATCTGAGAATAACCCAATTTTCCTGTTTGTGGCTCTTACTCCTGCGTCTCCAGCTTAAAACCATCCAGAAGTTTGTTCAGAGCTCCATGAAAATAGAGCAGAATGGTGAATGTTATGATTGAATTCAAAATAATGTCTCTCCCTTCAGAGAACAGGTCTCACACTTCCTTGTTCATACAGAGCTTCACGGTTCGTATTTGTTTTGCCAGCAACACGATTATGGTGCTCCTTATTGTGTAGAAGAAACAAGATGCATTTCACACACCCTCTAGGTTCAGGATATCCAAGTGTAGGTAGGACTTCTGGAATTCAAAAAACCCTGAGGTAGATAGCTCAACTGAGAAAGGAAGAATTCATGATGAGAAGTCAAAAGGGTCTTCTCCTGGGCTGGGGGAGCTGCTGCTACAGTAGCACTGTTGCGAAAGCTGTCAGCCCACTTGCTCATGGCTGTCTCAGGACACAGTTCATGGCCATGCTTGTAGGAAGAGCAAATCTCCAGATTTGTGAGCGTTGTCTTGGTAAGAGCAAGTCCTTCATGCTCTGGTACTGCTCAGTATAGGCGTCCATCAGAGCAGTTTCAGCCAGCTGCTGTTGATCATGGCTTTTGGGTTTGTATCTGGAGGGATTCAAATAAGACTGAAAGAAGGCAAAAGTGAATGTGGGGAGAGGAGGTGTGTGAACAAATTTGAAGGATAATATTGTGAAAAGCACATTTGAAAAGGTGGTGATAAAGAGCAACCTCCAACTCATCTATAAAGAGACTGAGAAGGAAGGGACACTTGTGTCACACACACGCAGAGGTGAGGTGACAGCCCGGATGTCCTGCCACCTCATGTGCTTGGATGTGCCAACAGCTTGGATGTGCACAGTGGAGAGTTCTCCAGAGAAGTGTTTTTATCAAGTACATACTGAAGTAGGCCTCGGTGTGAAGCTTAAATTAACCGACAGCACAGCCCAGAGATGTGACAGCCACTGGTAACTGTTCTTGGGGCTGCCTCTTCACAGCCTGTCAGATCTGTCTCCATCTTTCCTTTTCCAGTGTCTCACAAATTACTTGTTTCTTGCCTTTTTCAACTTTGTATCCTACTTACTGTTCCAGAACTGCTTGGCCACAATTGTGCAGCACAAGTAATAGTTGAGTAAGCAGTCAATAATTCCTTAAAATACAGATGCAAGATTTCAGAAAGGAGTAACTTTTACCAATCAGTCCTCTTTGTCCTCTCAGCCCTGAATTTTATTCATTCGGGCAGTGGTTCTACAGATAAAGCTCCCATACCTTTGTTGTGTGCTGTCTCTCCCAGCTTTTAATGCCAATTCCATAGAAGGTTGCTTTCCTCTTGAAGAACTTCTCTCCGGTTACACAACTGTACTGCACTATGCACATAATGGGGCATTTCAGTTTCTCAGCTGATGACCACAGCTCAGATTTAGTACTGTGTGTATTCATGATTTAGGAAAACATGGAGAGTTTACACATTTGTCCATCTAGTAAGAACTCCGTTAACCTGTAACATAAACCGATCAAATGTCTGCATTACACGGGAAGTAAGAAGGTGCCATCCCAAGGCCCAGAGTAATCCCACCGTCTCAGTGTTCAAGGTGAAGGTTCCACAGCCTCTGTCATCTCCTTGTTTGCTCTTCCAGGTAAATTTCACCGTCTCCGTACCGAGGCAGAGGAGCAAACCATTTGGGTCGATAAAAGTGTGAGCCACGAAAATTACAGCAAGGAGACCTCGGATAACGACATTGCCATGCTGCACCTGGCCGAGCCTGTGATGTATAACAAATACGCACTCCCGATCTGCCTTCCTAGCCGTGACCTGGCCGAGCAGGAGCTGACGAGGAGCGGGAAGCAGATGGTGGTAACCGGCTGGGGCAGCACAAGTGACGTTAACAACAATTACTCCACTTTGCTCAGTTTTATTGAAATCCCCATGGTTCCCCGGAACGAGTGTGCCCAGGCCATGAGATTTACCATCTCTGACAACATGCTGTGCGCCGGGAGCTTAGGAGACAAGAAAGATTCGTGCAGTGGGGACAGCGGAGGCCCTATGATCACTAAATACAAGGATACCTGGTTTTTGGTAGGACTGGTGAGCTGGGGCGAAGGCTGTGGGAGGAAGGAGAAATTTGGCGTCTACACCAAAGTCAGTCAGTATCTTGAGTGGATCCAGCACCACATAGATGAGATGTCGGCTTCTTGGAAGGGCTGATTATGATGCTGAGAGTCTGGAATGCGGTGGCAACGGAGTAGTGACAGTGTGCAGTGTAATGTACTGTCACATCCATCTTCAGTATTAAATATTGACTATGTGTTAACCTTGTCTACTGTTTTCGTTGGTACCTTTGGGGTTTCTTCTGTTTTTATTTTCTTTTTTACATTGTTTACACTGCGTAGTTTCCAGGTTATGTTGTTCACCTGTAGCGTGGTACAGACAAGAAATAATACCCTGTCAGGCTGAGATGCTGTACAGCAGTGTAGAAAACAAGGTGGTCCATGGTCAGATGACTACATCATTGAAGCGCAAAATGACTTAATTGGTTGGGGCAAAGGACAGAATAAAGTGCCTTAAAAGCCAAAATACTGACACAGTTCTGCCATTTCAACTTTAACACATGACCCACAGTAACTGTTTTGGTTAGCTCTGTATTTGTATCATTTTTCTTTCAACACAATGAAATGCTAAAAATACCATCGCTGCCTCCGCTCATTCCCCTTTGCTCACAGTCTGAGGTGATTCAGCAGCTCACAAGAACTTCTTGTTTTCTACTCCTTGCGTGCTCAATGCCTGATTTTTCCCCCTCCAGACTTCCTGAAAAGTCAATGGCAATTCTGCTGTTACTAAAAAACAAGAGGTTTAATTCCAAACTTCCTCGTGCTCTGTTTATTCTGGACTCTGTAAATTTCTTCTAATTAGCGAGCTAAGCAAACACTCCTGTTCATTCCTGTTCTGGTGAATGCACTCAGCTGTGGGCTGTATTAGCACTGCCAACACTTACCGATAAAGGTATTTGTGTGTATGTGTTTGCATCCCTATCTATATGTCTGTGGGTTTATTAGTAGATAAAATAATGATACATAGCACCAATAAGATCATAGGAAGTAGCAGGCATCAAAGTGGCATTTAATAGAATCACAATTTATGCTTGTTTTTAATCCTAGAACCGAAGCCTGCAAAATGTAATTAATCTTACAGAAAACAGGTGGAACCAACTCTGCTCTAGGGATACGTGTTTCCAGCATCTCAGTCAGGATTTGGACCCATATTTGCATCAGGGAAGAAAGTCAGGCTGCTTTTGTGAGGAGGTTGTTAAACGAAAAACAACTTCAGGTACAACAAAGTTTAATAGCTCTTAAACATGTGGACTTAGTCTTGTTGACTTTAAAAGCTGCTGTTGTGCTTATTAAGCAAGTGCTGAAGTTGATTCTTGCCTTAACAATTTAACAGGCGAAGGGCTTCATGCTGGAAGTCAGTCAAAAATGAAGTCAGCTATCTCTCTCTGTGTGGCGGTCTGTCCCTCTGTGTCATTCTCTCTGTCCCTCTTTTTCTCTTATTTCCCCTCCTCTTTCTATTTGGGACTGGGTGGAAGGATCAACAAACGTTAAGGAGTAATGCTTTGAGCAGCAGCCTTCCAGCCGGGGCCTGCTGGAGAATAGGTGTTTCTGAGAAGGCTGACATTGCTTGGTGTGGAATTTCAAGGAGAAACATTGTCTTCAAAGCCGGTAAAACATGGGGCTAGTTAAAGGCCTAAATTGTGATGTCAGTGAATAGCTCTGGCTATTCTGGGGTGGTATTTGCCATCCTGCAGGTGGCTGCTGTGGATCCTCCTACACACTCATGGCTCTGCATGTTTCAGCAGATGTTTACAGACCAGCCTCTGTGTTTTCTGGACCAGTCCATCTTACCTACTGAAAGGTGGTGGAGCGTCAGAAATCTGTTCTTAAAAAGTGCAGATTTTTCGGAAGAAATCTGTGGCAAAGAAGTGCCTTTTATTGTTAGAGGATGTTATTAAGGACTATTTAAAAAAAAAAAAAAAATGCATACGTATGTGTGTAGAAACATACGCAATTTTCTTCAGATTTTGGATTTCGAATGTGTTCCATAGAATGCAGAAGGTCGTCCTCTGTCAATATTTGTGACTGGTTAATGATCAACCTCTTGACCTCGTGGCTCTTCCTGGTGCACATCCAAATCTCTCTCCTGTCTTCCCCTAAAAAAATAAAGAAAAGAAAAACATGAATACAATTGCATGGTTCTGTTTTAAGTGTAGGCGTTCTGGATCCTGTGGTTTTGGGAAAAAAATGCAAGTAGTAACGAGGTATGTGCTGTCAAATCCTGGGAAATTATTTAGCCTGGGAAGGTAACATGAAGAAATACGAACTTTTGTTGTGTAATTTGTAGTGCTGGGTATGCAGCAGATGGTTTCTTCACTGGGGTGTGCATGTACAGTCTTAAATGAAAAAAACATCAGTAATTAGCTGCTGCCATCGTTAGCACCTGCTGGCTGAAGTGTGCAGCTCACACCACAGCCCAGATCTGTCGCTGATTAAACAAGGCTGTCACTGAAACTGGCTCCTGCTCAGTTTGGGCCCGATCCATGCCTCCCGCATTCCTCACAGCATGTGTTACATTTGTGGGCTGCATCACCCTCTGCTTGTTGCCAGGTGAGTGGTTGGGATTCCTCTTGTAGTGGTGGAGCTTCGCTGTGGCCCAGAAAAACCGTGGACGTCACATCAAATTGAACTGGGTAGAATTTACTTACTTTGTCCCGTCTCTTGTCCTCTTGGTTCTGCTTCATCTTTTTTTTTGCAGGCTAATTCACCCTTGCTGTTTTTGTGTCAATATAGCAATGTCATTCTTCTTTTCCCTCCAAAGGAAACCAGCAGGACATCAGAGGATTCTGAACGTTCACTGAGATGGAGATCAGTTACTTGTGGTGTTTCTCCTGCTGATGTGCTCCATCAACAGCAGCTGTCCCTTTTCATACTCAGGTAGGTATTTCTGATTTACGTTTTTAACTTAATTGTCTTATTGTGGTAATCTTGGCATTTAAACTGCAACTATGTTCTTTTTCTGAACACAAAGTCCTGTGAGTTGAAAAAGCACTTCCTGAAATGCACAAGAAAAAATTAATATTTGTATATACATTTCTGAGGGAAATCATCCTTTCTTAACTTCCTACTTGGACCACTGTCCTGTTGAAAAGTATTCTCTTTGTAACGTTACACAGAATCACAGAATGATATGGGGCTGGAAGGGACCTCTGGAGATCATCTAGTCCCACCCCCTGCCAGAGCAGGTCCACCCAGAGCAGGTTGCACAGGAATATGTCCAGGTGGGTTTGGAATGTCTCCACCTCTCTGGGCAGCCTCTTCCAGGGCTCTGCCACCCTCAAAGGAAAGAAGTTCCTCCTCATGTTTAGACGGAACTTCTTCTGTTCAAGTTTGTGCCTGTTTCCTCTTGTCCTGTCTCTGGGCACCACTGAAAACAGACTGGCCCCATCCTCCTGACACCCACCCTTGAAGTATTTGTAGGTGTTGATCAGATCACCCCTCAGCCTTCTCTCTCCAGACTAAAAAGACCCAAGTCCCTCAGCCTTTCTTCGTAAGAGAGATGTTCCAGTCCCTTCATCACCTTTGTAGCACTTTGTACCCTCCTGAGAAGTTCCCTGCCCTTCTTGGACCCAAAGTTTGAAGTATTTCTGCATGGCAAAATTTTCCAATTTGGGAATCTAAAATTAGGCCCTTTCAACATGTGTTCTTGGACCTCATGTTGATTTTGCTACAACAGCTACACAAGGTTTGGAAGTGGCTACTGAGAACTTTAGAACGGGCATGTAAATGTACAGGATCTTGCCCCATCATTGTGGCTGGCTGTGTGGAGGAGTAAGAGCAGAAGCAGGAGTGGTGTCCAGAGAAAGCTTTCCAACAGGCAGAGCCTCTACGGGGGGTGCCTTGTTACAGTCCTTTGAAGGTATCCCCAGAACTCAGGGGTGTTGAAGAGCAGTTTAACTGACATAAGTGAAAGGCGTTATTCTCCATTACAAGACAGCAGGATCTCTCCAGAGCTTCTCTCGGCAAAGAGGTGTTGCAGGTTGTTTCTAATTGCCAAGAAATGAAGTGATTGAATATTATTCTGGAAATTTGGTCATTGCCTAGAGACACCGATCCTGCAACCGCAAGGAAATGCTTGTCTTTGTGAACCATATCTAGAGCTGTGTTCTTTGCCACAGGCTTTTGACTTGTCAAAGACCCCAAACTATGACTATGAAAGCAGTTCTGTTAAGCGAACTGCTGTGTGATTCTTCATAAGCTTGGTCAGGAGGACGAAGTGAGCTTTCTTCTTAAAACTCCTCTTAGCAGCAACTTTTCAGTCTGTGAGATGGATGGGCTTTGGATATAGAGCCACAATTCTGGAGATTTAAGGCAAAAACTTCAACCTCCACTGAATAGTGCTGCCATTTGGTATCAGTGAGTGAGCCCTCATTTTCCTTCAGAGCATCTTGGCTGATCTCCTACTGTGGGCAGTTCTCCATTCTCAGAGCTCCTGCTTTTGCCTTCTATGACTTGAACAGTGCAGCTAGAGCCCTTGCCAGTGAAGACTGAGGCAAAGAAGTCATTCACTACCTCAGCCTTGTACATATCCGGGGTGGCCAGGTCTCCCGTTTCCTTCCAGAGAGGGCCCACAGCCTCCCTAGTCTTGCCTTTTTCCCTGACATATCTATAGAAGTTTTTCCTATTGTCCTTGATGTCCTTGGCCAGATTTAGTTCCCTCTGGGCTTTTGCCCCTCTGATGTGGTTCCTGGCCACTCGGACAGTTTCTCTATACTCTGTCCAGTTCACCTGTCCTTGCTTCCACCCTCTACAGGCCTCCTTCTTGATTTTGAGCCTATCTAACACTTCCTTATTCATCCACACTGGCCTTATGGCTATTTTGTC
>VZRU01020259.1:4828-22909 GCA_013398155.1 Pedionomus torquatus | reverse complement strand
GATCTGGTGGTCTGTAGCAGACCCCCACTGTAACGTCACCCGCCCCTGTGCTCCCTTTAATCCTAACCCATAAGCTCTCTGTCAGGTCTTCTTGTGTTCCCAGGTGGAGCTCCACACACTCCAGCTGGTCTTTGACATAGAGGGCAACACCCCCTCCCCACCTGCCCTGCCTGTCCTTCCTGAAGAGTCTGTAGCCCTCTATTCCAACACTCCAGTCATAAGAGCCATCCCACCGCATCTCAGTAACACCAGTTAGATCATAGCTCTGGAAGAGTGCATACGTCTGTAACTCCTCTTGCTTGTTCCCCATGCTGTGTGCATTTGTGCAAAGGCACTTCAGCCGGGTGCCCAATAGGGCTGACTTTTCAGCTGGAATGGCTCCATTTCCTTCGTGGTGTTGTTTAGGTGTTGTTTTCCGGGTTCCCTTTACCTCCGGAGACTCTGATATGGGCTTGACATCGTCCCCCCCGCTCCCGCTTCTCATCTAGTTTAAAGACCTGCTAATTAACCCTGCAATCTTTTCTGGTAGTATCATCCTCCCCTTTTGCGAGAGGCATTGTCCACTCCCCGTGAACAGGTCTGGTGCTGTATAGGCCCGCCCACTATCGAAGAATGACCAGGAGATCTGCTCTGAGAAAGGAAGTTATGGTTCTAATCAAAACATTTCTTTACATGCACCCTCAAAAAAAAACAGTTTTCTAAATTTTATCTTCAGTAACCACTATGAGCACTCATTGACTGTTTTCTTCATTTGTGGTTTCTTCCTGCAGATGGAGTTTTGGTTCAATTACAAAGGTAGGTTAAAAAATGCAATTTTTAAGAATCTATTTATTGTGTCCTTTCTGGGTACAAAGAATTCTGTTGCAGTTTAAAGCCGGGCTTAATTCCTAGAGTTACACTCTGCCTGGCTGCTTCTTCTTCGGTTTAAATCCTTGTAGTACAAGTCCCTGTAAAAACAGCGAAGTCTGCAAGATAAGACCCTACAATTGTTTCTGCATCTGCCTCCTGAAATCTGGAGGAGACAACTGTGAAAAAGGTGAGTGCAGGACGAGATGCATTGCCATTCATTGTGAAGGAGGGCTTGGGGCTGGAATTTGCTCCGGCCGAGGTTATCAGTGGTGACCGTGTCAGTGTGATGCAGAGTGGGTGGGTTGTTAAAGGTTTGTACAGAGAGAGGGTGTTCTAACAGGACACACTGGGGAAGAGCCACCCCGGGAAGGGAATGCAGTTGCGACAGCGGCTGTAGCTACAGCCACGTGCAGGTGGCACCCCTCCTGTCACGCAGCAGCTGCAGCCTGGGCCTCGCACTCACCTGTGGCACGTGGCTGTGTCCCGACTCCCCCAGGAAAAGGACAGGGAAATAGCCCTTTTTATCACTTCAGCGTAACATGGCTCACACCGCAGACACCTGCACTGGAGACCAGTCATGGTGAGGCCCCGTTCTCTTTTTGATTTTACAGTCAATGTGTCAACTTAGCCAATGGGCCATAAACCGACAAAATTAATATTTATGTTGTGATACGTGAGTGACAAAAAATGAAGTAGAACATCTGCCCATCTCTCACCAGATTTTTGGTCCTGTAAAAATAATTTATCCAGTTTGCAAGTGACTGAGTCACAAAATCACAGCAAAAGCCCAAGTGATGTGCAAAGTATGAGAGCTAAGTTGGTGGGTTTGTTTCCCCCCAAGCCAAGTGCTTTTGTCCACATCCAACTTTTCTTTTTCCAGTGAAGCAATTAAACATGATTATTCTTTTAGTGGAACAATGGAACAAAAAAAACCCACCCTCAGTCAATTTCATGCAGACTCAGCCCCCACCAAAATGGCTCGTTCTTTAAATCCATCAGGATTCAAAAGATAAGATGGGCAGATGGTTAAAAAAAATGGGTGCACTTTGTAGTACTTGCTCTTCAAGGCGTTTTCTTGCCCCTGCCTCTCCAGGCAGAGAGGCTGAGGGCCAGCTGCGGCCTCGAGCCAAAGCTGGCAAGTAAGAATTATTTATTTCACATAATACTACTGCTGGAAGCTGCTGCGTGCTGCTCGGGGTCCCTGCTTGGCAGTAACCAAGCAAATGCCCGTGTTCCCATGGCAGAAAAGCTGGCATGCTGGTACAAGATCGGGGGGTGCTGGCAGCACTGCAGGTACGTTCAGGTGGCATGTTCCTGCGCCGGGGGTTACCGCCTGCACAAGGACGGGAAGAGATGTGTCCAAGCAGGTAACGCCTGACCAGTGAGGAGTCTTTTCCCATTCGCTCATTGGACAAGATAGCTGGAGCAGCTGCTGCAGCTTGACCTAGTGTATGGAAAAGCACTGTCTTAAGTTTTATTTATTTATTTTAAATTGTAAGGGTCTTCTCAATCAGGTGTCTCTCCAAACCAGTGCCTCCCATGAGCACATGCTGGGTAGAGGGGCAGCAGCACAGGCTGGGGCGTGCCTGTTCCTCCTTTTACAAAGGAAAACCACAGAGTTGGGAGGGGAGGGGACATCACAGGGGTCCTGAAAGCCTTGCATTAAGGCAGTCTGTCTGAAGGGGAGCACCAGGTTTGGTTTTTGTCCTGAAGACAGCCTGCTCCTGGGGTAGCCAATCGTGGCTGATGTTTGTGGCTTGAAAAAGGCACAGCCGTGGGCCAGTTGTGGGTAATCAGCTGAACGCACCTTGGTCTGGTGATGGCCAAGTGGAGTCTGACATCAAGGTGTCAGAGTTGTTCCTGGGCTGTTGCAGAAGGGTTGGATCCCATTCCTGGGCAGGAGAAGCGGCTGCTCCTGCACTGGAGTTTGACGTGGGAGCGGGTGCTCTGAGCAAACAGCTTTATTTCTGACTTTTCCTCCTGTAGCACCATTTCCCTGCGGCCTGGTTAAAGCCAGGCAGGCGCTGAAGGAAGCACAGCTGGGCCAGAAACCGCTGCCGAGGGGCCAGCGTGAGCACGGGGCAGACGTGGCAACGTGGAATGAGAACACAATGGGCAGAGTTGGGCAAACGGAGCTGAACAAAGCGATGTTGGGGAGAACAAGACTGTTTGGTCAGCGCGTGCACATGGAGAGGGATATTGAGGTGGCAGATTTCCAGCTGGAGCAGGACCGTTGCGAAGACTGTCATCCAGAAGCCAGTGGGAGATGGTGCTGCTGGGTGGGAGGGGGTGCCCCGAGGAGGAGGCAGTGGAGGGGACGGCCAGGTGTGGGAGAAGCCTGGTGCCGTGGAGCGATCCGAAGCAGGGCTCTGCGTGGCAGAGCGAGACCATGGTGTGCACTGCTCGGCACAAGAGGGTGGAAAACGCTGCTGGGGAAAAACTAAACCACGTGGGATGCTCATAAAAAGCACAACTGAATCCTTGCTCAGTTTAGCATCAGGGGTTCCAGTTGTCGCAGAGTTTATCAAGCAATTATAAAAGGGGGTTGATTCTTTCAGGTTGAGGGCAATTGAGGCACATGTATTTCTCTAACTTTTGTAGCTCTTTCTGATGAGCTGTAGCTCAGTTGCCTTGTTTATTTTCCTTTCTACATTGCAGACTTACATGCTTTTGTGATCTCAGGTTTGTACTTTGTCTGTGAACTGCATCTGTTGGCTCTTCTGTTGCTGTCACTTGGGTGCTGTTTCTGCTTGTCCTTGGTGAAGGCTGTGCCTTTCTGAATGGATGGTAGGATTTTTTTTATAGGTATTTTTATAGGAGGTGGTGAGGTTGTTCCGTAGGACTGCACCGTTTCCCCGTCTTTGGGTAAGGGACTAGAACTGAGAGGGCTTACATGGGAAGGTGAGTGGCTGAATGTTCTTAATGTGCCCTACTTTCATTTGGGTTTGATCTTTTTTGTGCATCCTTGCTATGTGATTTTTGACTGATTTCTGCTGTCTGTGTCATGGGTGCGTGGTACTGGACATGGGCGTGTGCAGAGAATGTCAACAGAGTGAGTGCAAAGTAGGCTGTGTTGTTGCTGCTACAGTGAAAGATTATGTACTTCTGCTCTTGAGGAGGTGTTCTACAGGTGAAGCCACTGGTGACAGTGTCATCGTCTGCAGTCTGGTAGTCTGAAACGTTAGCAGTAGGAAAATGTACAGCGGTCTGGGTTGCGATGAGGTTCAAGGAGGAACATTTGGGGTTTTGGGGGCGTGGGAAGGGAGTGTGGTGTAGGTAGTTTGCTGTAGAAACAAAGTGGTGGATTGAAAAAGAGAGGTAATGAGAAAGGGAATTACTAGCGATAACTGTGTCATGGAACTGTGACGTTTTTTTGAAGTTGGAGGAAAATGGTTTTTATTTTCTTCTGTTTGGTTGGTTGGGGTTTTTTTGAGGTTTTAAGAACAGCAAGGATGTTGGTTTCTGTGGTGTAAGCATCATTGCTGCATTGTCACTGTGAGGAAGGGGATGGGCTCTCTGACCCAACCGAAACAGGACATCTCAGAAACCACCCATGGCTGCAGAGCGATACCAAGTACAGACAGTGCTACAACAACTACTATCATTACCCTCCCCCATACAGACTGCTTACAGTACACGAACACTGTAACGTCTCATGCCCACAGGACTTTGACAACATCAAAGGGAATGCAAAGAACAGAAGATCGGCACAGAACGGACGTGGACACATCCCCATTGCATTCCAATGACTACAGTGGTGACATCGCACTGCTGTACTTGAGCACGGTACACGCTCTCCAAGGATGAATGAATCAGAATGGTGAATGGGTGGGGGGCCCACAGGGATCACCCTAAAAACCGAAGGCAGACTGTGCGCACTCAGCTCCCCCTCTTTAAGACACCAGCATCCCCTAATTATCTCTTTCAGTACCTGCACTGCTATTCTCACAGCATCACCATTTACTGTTCTTCTGCTGCTGCAACAGAGCTGGTCTTTGTGACCCATTAAAAAAAAGTATTCATTTTTGTGCCCTTTCGTCCAGTTCACTATGAATTTGTAATTTCAAAACAACACTCACCGTGATGAGAGGCTCTCTCCCTCAGCTTTGTTCAATGCGTTCTACAATGCCATTATTACAATTCCAAAAGAAACAGAACCCTTTTCTTTTTCCCCTCAGAGCATGTGATGTGACTTATGATTAATTTTCATGGGAAAAAAACTCCCTTAGGGGTCAGTACTGTAAAACACCAGTTAGGTTTTAAAAGCAGCCCTGTGACTGCAGTAGCAGAACTACAAAAGATGGTCGCTGTTTCTTATGAAAACCAGTACATGTAGATGCCTAAAGACAAAACAACTGATTACTATTTAAAAAAAAAAAAAAGGAAAAGAAAAAAGCAGCACTAAGTAAATAGTAAATGGACAACAGTAAACAGAAAATTAACAGCCAGCAGCCTTTCTGTGTACCAGGTGATCCACACAAGCAGGCGCCAGAGCAATCAACAGACAGCCCCCAAAAAACCAGAGATGTTTTATTGTCTAAAGTGTTGCAATACAACAAATAAATGAGCTGTACAAAGGACACAATAGGCCAAATTTAAATACAATCAGAAGGAGTCCCCATATTCACAGTCCTTGGACAACATCTTATACCAGAACCTGAACCAACGATTTAAAGATTCACTTAAAAAAAAAACCCCCAAAACCCCCACACAAGTTATTAAAAAATTTAAAGGTCTCCAAAGAGTCTATGGGTGTATTGTCTTACAGCAGAGATCATGGGGTATTCTGTGAAGGGTCACAATGGCATCTTATTGCCCTCAATGCTGATTTTCACTGCATGGGCCGATCTGCTTTTTTTCCTGATATCTGTGAATTTCCGCATCTGTTTGTCCAGTCGACTCACCCCTTTCTTAGAGGTCCCCTGGAACTTAAAAAATAAAACTAATAATTACCACTGAAAAAAAGCAGACGTCCCAGAGGTTCGAGAAAAGCAAGGCATGCAAGGTTAAACCTGCAAGAGGGAGGTGATGAAGCCACTGGTTCCAGCTGCTTGTGTACGTGTCTGTGTGTCTACATGCACACATTCTCCCCCACAGAGTGTATAAAAAAAGATTCCCCCAACATATGCATCACATACACAGAGGTAGTCGTGCTCATGACCACCCCACAGAAAAGCTTTGAGCTTACAGGGCTTAATAACCATGTAGGTTATTGAATGTACAGTCTGGAATCGTTTTGTTCTCTATTGGCTGGAGTTTAGCGTCAAAATATCCTGTGCTACAGTGTCCTACATACAGGCTTCCTGGGGGGGGGAAGCGGTTTAAATACAAATACAAGGTAACTAAGGTGGGTTGAGTTGACTCATCAATTCCAAACCCCTATTTATTTTAAAGGTCACTGATTAGTACTTGGAAAGGAAGAGATTATTGGGGGGGAAAAAGGTGGTGTAGCAGGGAGCAAAAGAAATGCCTAAGCTGACCATACAAGTTATTACAGAATTTAATTTCATCTTTGTATTTTAACTGCAAATTAAAGAAAACCGAGATGACAAAGCAGTTATTTTGCACAGATTAAATTCTGTAAAGAAATGCCACTAAAGACAAACAGCAAGGAATCTTCCAATCCATAGCCATTACTTCCTAGAAAGCGATTTTTCCTAACCAGAAAACAGAAACAATACATGACGGAAACTCCACACCTTTTAAATCTGGGAGTAACAGATATCCAGAACATGCTACTTAATGTCTAGCAGAAAACATCCATTGGAAACTGAACCTCTTGTTCCCCTCACTGACAAAGGTGCTCCTGTCACATTGATCTTTTAAATAAACTTTATTCATATAAACTATTCACTAATTGTTGAAATTAGATCTGGAATTTCACAGTGATTTTTAAAAAAATACTTCTTTTTTTTAAACAAATAAATACGAAACTTAAACTCAGTTATCTACCATTTGTGCTAGCCTCTTCCTATCGCTGTTGCTTTGTGGCAGCCCTGCTCACAGAACTGAAAGGCAGACCAGAAAGCGTCAAAATATTTCCCACATTGACAGATGTCACTGACTGACCTCCCTCCACCCTGTATTTACAGCTGGGGATTTCTCCTCCCCCTGGTCTGCAGGGGGCTCGTTCTCTGCCTCCTGTCAACCACCCCATTACATCTCATGCCACTCAACTTCTCAAAAAAGCAGGTGAGGAAAAGAAAAAAAAAACAACAAAAAACAACAAAACCAAACTCAAACACCACCTTACTTTGTACCAGTAAAACATCAGCCAGAGATGTGAACGTACACTGACGTGAGGTCTTATATTAAGGGCTAAGAACTCCTGTGTGTCAGCTCAGGTAATCCTGTAGAACCCAATTCAGTCCGAACAGCATTCAAAACCATAGGTGGTGCAAAGCTCTTTTTGAGTACAGGTGTTCTTAATTAATACCTGTCATTCGGGTACCCTGAAGCTGTCGAGGCAGGTATCATGGCAGATGTTAGGTGCTACAGCCTATTTTTTCCTGTACGAGTTCCCCTTTTAGGTCACAGTACAGATGAGAGAATACAAGGAGAGTTTTCCAAGTTTAAGTTAGGGTGTGCACGCTCCTTTCCTGTATGTGCAAACTGCTGACAGCTGAAGCACATGCACTGTTCACACCTCCCTTGAGGGATACCTCGCAAACTTGGGGAAGGCAGAGTGTCATGGCTACAGGGGCATCCTGTTGCCTTCAATGCTGAACTTGATGGCCCGATGCACTTTGCTGAGTCGTTTCTGTTCAGCAAACCGTCTCTTGTGTTTTTCCAAGCGACTAATACCTCTCTTAATAGTCCCGGGCTAGAAACAATATCTCAATTAATGCACAGAAGGAGAGATAACAGCAGAAAGCACAGTCATTACTACTTCTCCCATTTACATGTGTTCTACCATGTACTCCGCTTTTAAATTAAACTGTACAAGGTAGGCGGATGAACCAAATAAAGCAAGGCAAAGGCCTCAACTGACACTGTTAACGTTTACCAAAACCTTGCTGTTTTCCCAGACTGGATTACTATCAGAAGAACGCGATTCAAATACTGGGAAAGGTATAAAAACAGCAGTGACGTACTTAATGAACTGCAGAGCTTTAGTTCAGAAACACTCTAAAATAAGTGGCCTTTACCTTAGAGAGAAACTCTACTAGAGTTAACATGAATATCTCTTTCTGTTAAGAGAAGAAACAATACCAAAGTGAAAGGATTTGACGAGCTTAAAACAGCCTGCTTGACAGCAGAACTTAACGTCTATTCAAATTAGAAGAGACACTTAAAAGAACCACCATATTGTACAGTAAGGACAGCTGAAAGGTGACAGATTCACAGGCTTAGTGGAGACAGCTTAGGCAGAGTCCCTCAGCCATCCCCACACCTCAGAGCTTACCCTGGAGGACTCCATCTCCACATTCCACTTGGGCCTGACCACGTAGTCCTTGTTGGAAGGCATTGGCACCCTCGCACGGGCACAGAACCCGGGATCTCCAGGTCTAAGAGCCCTGCAGGAGAAGAGGCATGACTGTTGGAGACAAATCTCATACAGAAAGATGCACACGCAAACAGTGCATGCTGACTCTGAAGCACGCTGTGTAACTGTTGCCTCAAACTTCAAAACCAAACTGTAATATTGTTAGTACCATTAAACTACTTTTTTCTAATAAAAATTGGGAAAAGAGAAATCCAACCTACTTCTCCTCTCCAGTTAACACCTTCTCCAGGTCCCTGCGTGGAGTCTGACCGCCAGAGCTGCACGAAAAATAAAATTTCATAGGTCCAGGAAAGATAGCGCTTTTAAAAGACAGTCAAGTGTGGCAAAATAGAGTCATCATAACTTAGGAACCTTTTACTTCCCTTAATATTTACACACCTCTTTGTTTTCCTCAATGGCATCTTAGAAAGGCAGGAGTCAACGTTTCTGCCTGCTACTCCTACCTGCTCAATCTCCTTCGCTGAGGCATCTGTTCCAAATCCCTCTGTTCCCTCTCTTCTCTTGTCATGCCTTTGTAGTTTGAGGTAAGGCCAAAGATGGGTCGAGACCATTCATCTATTAAGAGATATAAATCAGTTAACGAGCACTAGGCGTATGAAGTCCATCTCCCAAGCATTCTGGTGACCAAATACAGCTTTCAAAGATTATGGCAGGTATTTATGCTTCATTTCAACCAAACAAATTACTTTCGAGCCCTTAATATTTCAGGGAAATCCAGTCTTGTGGGCAGTAAGAAAGAGCTTTCATCCACAAAGTCTCTTTGGTGCTGTTGCCTGAACTTTTAGAGTCTCTCTAGGCTCAGAATAGCGTCAGGAACTCCAGCATATCCTATCTTAAAAATACACAAAAGAGTTCCTGATGAACCAAAGAGGCCTATAATCAGTCTGCAGTCATTCAGGATGGAGTGCACTACAGCTAAGACTGCAGCTGTCTAAGAAGTAAACTTTTGGTCATCCAGGATCTCTCTGAAATCACTGAATAAAGAATCTTTTGGCAGCACCTTCCTGACTTTGTAGTGTATACATGCAGTGTGGACAACTAGATAAGAAACAGCTGGGCAAAATAAATGCCATTTGCTGGTTCAGAAGAAGAATGAAATGGGAAAACCTGTATGCAGAAACACGTGTAACAGCATTTCTGAAGAGCTCTACAAAGTGATGGAGCAAGTTAGTGAGATTCTGACTTGGCAGAATTAGCTCTGCTACAGCCAGAGCAAAAAACGTGCAACAGAAAGACCGATGCAAATGAAGTTTTTCCAGTAAAATCTCACTGACACAAGGCAAAAGCAGGTTTACATACTGATTAGCTTCCCTGCCATATCCTTGTTGGGTCTTGATTCTTTGGGGTGTTTGTAGAGGTACATCACGGCCCGTCCAATGCCACTGTGCTTCAGGGTCTCTTGGCTCACGCTGGGCAGCTGCAGGATAAAGGAAAAGTCAGAATTGCAAGAAATTGTGTCTGGACATTAATGCTATTATTGAACTTTGCGAGAAGACCAAAGCCCGCCTTCAGAATAAGCTTGAAAAAAGTTGTGGTTTTCATTGTCCCACTAGGAACTGGCTAAAATATCAACCATCAAGAACTAGAAGCTTGCCTTAATATTCTTGGGTTTTATGCACAAAAATAAATTTCCAGAACTATGTACTCTAAGTGCTCTTTTGCTTATATTGCCCGAGAGCTGAGTTACTGCCTTCAAAATGTTTATTTTAGAAAGGTAAAAACTTACATGGCAAAAGCATTCACATAATAAGCTCAAGTGCCAAAAGTCTACACTGAGTAGCATGGACTTTCTGGTGCCCTGGATGCTTTACCAAGCCAGAAAAGAGAAGGGACCACCCAAGAGTAAAACTTGGGGATACACAGCAAGTGACTTTACACTAAACCAACAAAGGAACAGCCAGAGCTCTTTCTAATTCTTAGCAAGGAGAAATATTTCTAATGCTTCAGTCAAATAAAGCCAGTAGGGCTGCAAGAAAAATTGCACTTCTACTTCGCTATCAAGACAGGCAGCATAAACAAATTAAAGTGACCAATCACAGTGTGTCAGCCACAGTAAGTGATGAACAAGTTTAGATTTTCAAGAATCTAGAAATACCATAGCATATAACTCCCTGAGAGAAGGTAGAGAACTTCCCTAGTGTAGTTCACCCGAGGTTCTCAGAAACGCTTTCTGGCCTGCTGCTGGCAGAGCTATTTGCTTTGTTGTGAACACAGGCAAAATTTTTTTAACAATTAAGTGCCTGAAGCTATATAATAAAATTTTGTTCAGCTACAGAGCATGTTGATACCGTAAGACAGACTCATTAAAATGAGACAACTTTTAAACAAACCATGAAACCATGGTGAGACCATGGAGAAGCCTCCAAGCAAATACAGTAAAACGTCAAGTTTCAAACCTCTTGCAGGATCTTCAGCAGCTCCTCTCGTATCTTCAGTGCTGGCAGACTTCGGTCTGGGAGAGGAGAAAGCCACTCCTTGATGGCAGACATAACACCACTATCGATGAAAGTTTCTTTGAGGTCCTGCCTAGAAAGTTTGAAATAAAGAGAAGCCACGAAGACATAATCAAAATCTTAAAACGTGATGTTCCTTCCGGACAACAGTGCATTTTAATTTGTTTCATGTAAATTAACAGGTAAAAAATTAGGTAGAATTTTAGGTTTTTGAGGCCATGTAACTCCAGTATTTACTTGGAAGAAAGTGTTTCGCTGCATATTCAGTGCCACAGTGCCACTGTAATGTCACCCTATAAAATCTACCACATCCCCAATTATCCCCAAGACAATAATTAACTGCGAGAATGACAACTCACTTTTTAAGATGCATAACTACAGTTGGTAGCAAAGTCAATTTCTTTAGTGCTGGTTTCTTTTGTGTATTCAATTGTCGATCCTCCTGTAGGGAGTTGAGGAAGTGCAAGTTAATCAAAAGAAGTAATCAGGCAAGTCCCATCACTCACAACATTTACAGGAAAAAGACAGTTTATTAAACAAGAAGTGCAACTTAGGCAGGATTACACTGACTTCATACCCTGGTCTATCTTCTTACAGCCCCAAAACACATTGTATGATAAATTCCCTTTAAAAAGTGTTCCCCCACCTTAGCAGACATTTTCCCTTAAAGCATCATCTTGGGAGATTCCCCCCAAAATTACATGTTCCTCTATTTCATGATTAAGGTCTATTGCAACAAACTGGAGATCTGTATAGAGTCCTCCATACTAACTATGCATGGCTAACCTAGAAACTTTGCTAGTAAAATCTCACCTGAACAACAGAAAAATAGCCAAACAACCAGAAGTGAGAATATGCATATTAATTTAATTGAAGAACGTAACTGGATAACCTTCAGCTTTAGGATGAAGTAGCATAACAGCACATAAATGTGCACAAAGTCTGGGTTTCAAAGTGACTATCACCCAAGGCCATATTGTCACTACCATGGTAATTGTGCTCTTTCTGCACAATTAAAACACAATTGTGTGGGTGGTTTTTTGTTGTGAAGGAGGAGATACTTCCAATGCCTTTCTGCCCCTCTTCATGCCCCAGAATGGTTTGACAGGCACATGCTAGAGAACTAAAGACACCAGGGTACTGGAGATTAGCTCTTCCTTCTCTCTGGTATCTAAAACTTTAAGACTACATTTGAAACATTTGTCAATCGTCCCAGAGAAAGCAAAGTCTCCGTCATCTCCCAGATCACTCTCTCACTCTCCCCTTCCTCCCCCAGGACATTATCCTCCTTATCTTTTTCTCAGGAAGATTCTTTATGTGGTAGTGGTGGTGTTTCTAAGATTCCTCTTTCTAAAATTCCCTGTATGTTCCCCCTAAATGGTTGTAATGAGTTTTGCAGTGCTGTTCATTCATTCGATTGCTACTGCAACAACACTGCAATCACAACAGAAGATACCTGATTAAAGACCAGACCGCAACAAACCTTGAACAGTGATGTATTAAACACGCTTCCTTGAAAAAGGCAGTCTGCTAAGGCAAAACTTCACATAATTCTGTTGTTCTCGCGTTATTTACACTGCAGTATTGTCATTCAAACAGTTTAGAAAAGGGTTCTTCGCAGGAACAAGCGCTGAAGTAATTGTATGATGAAATGAAAAACTAATCCCCTTTCCCAGTTTGACATACTTCTTTATATATTTTACAGAACACGTATTGATGCCTTTTTATAGGACAGTTGATCTCAACTGATCACGGTTTACCCAATCAACTAATTTTAATCTCTAAAATGAAGAAATATTTTCTCAAAATTTTAACAGAGGAATTTTTTTTAATTCACGATAGCAAAATAACATTTAAACAGTTAATTAGGTACTGAAAGCTTTCCGTAGTGTACAGATTACTCCTCCCAAGTACCAGCCAGATTTCTGTATTTTACTAATCACATAGAATGGAAGTAGGCTCTAGAGCCTAGAAAACTCACCTCAGCAGCTTCATTCATCTTCACGATCATAGCACTGACTACATCATCTGCATCACTGATAAAAGTTCCACCATCGCGGTTTCGTCTACGCTTGCCACTCATGCTCTTCTTTCGTTGCAGCATCATGTCAAAATCTGACATGAAGTCCATGCTGAAAAGCAAGAAGACAGTTTGCTGATAGTCAGAAGGTGGTCAATCTTACCTTCTTTGTAGGAAATAATTTTGTTATTTCTATAGCATAATCTCTCAAGAGGTTTCCAATAAATCGGTAAGAATTATGGATCAACATCCCTGTAAAATCATTATTTACCCTCAGTATACAAACCAGGAAACATGCAAAGGGCTTCAGTGGCTCAGAGATGCCCTCAGAAGGACAAGACCTTGCAGAAATAGCTAACAACATGCACACACATCATCCAGGGTTTACAATGTGCCAAAGTTGTCAGTGAAGGAAAGGATTTAGGTGGCCTGTACCTGCAATACACTGCTCTGATGGTACCGAGCAGACAGAAAGGAGCCACGCTGATGGCAAGTCCTTTGCATCAGCAGAGAAACACACCTGTAACTCCAGTGCTGAAACTTAGATGTTTGTTTCCTTACGTATTAATTTCACTCAAGTTTTTATGTGAACCAGTTCTTTGAAGCAGAGGTAAACTGCTACAGACTGACAAGTGACTGAACTGTACAAGCTGATACAGGACCTTCTGCCACAGTTTAGAGGAGACCTTCAGTCTTCGGAGGAGCCCTTTCACTAAAACCTTACATTTGATATTAACAAAGGTGTATGTAACACTGACTTACTGCTTCCCTCTTTTGATGTTATCATCAGAGTCCGATTCATCTGCTGTCTCTTTTGTGTCTCCATCACCTTTCTCTTCTTCCAAATCTTCCTGGTTAAAGCCCTGATGGGTAAAGACAGTGAAAATCAGTGCATGGGTTAAGACTCAGCATCTACTCAGGCACCCAATGCCTGAAAAGCTTTAGATCAGTCTGAAGAATGTCTAGAAGAGATGAACAAAGGTTTCCTAATTCCACCTGTGACTTTCACAACAGTAACTCTCCCAACAGAAGAGCTGCAAATGTTATTTAACCCAAAGATGTCTCAGCAAGCCCACCAAATATAAAGCTTCCTTGCATATCCTTGAATGAGTTCAAACCAGAAGAGTCATTCTGGAACACCTTCTCATGAAAATAAGATCTAACAAGTGAACAAGAAATATCCACAATAACACTTACTGTAAATTCCTCTTCTTCCTCATCACCAGATTCTCCAAATATATCTGCAATCAGGTTCCTGTGAAGGCAACAGTAATACTAATTTATTTAGAATGCAACAGTAAGAGGTGCAGTTTCTGCAAAGTTTCTAGTGACCATGTAGAGATCCACCTCATTCTGCCTCTGACTATTAACTTTCCCCTTCACACCACCACTGAAGGTGGACAATCATTCTCTGGCTGGGATTCATCCATTCTCCACACACCATCACCCTCACTATCTACAACCCTGAAGGAACTCATATTCCCAGAAGCACTTACTCTTGTTCATTTCCAGATTCACTGTCACTGCCAAACAGATCTTTCTCTTCTTTTTTCTTCCCCGCATTCTCTTTTCTTTCTTCTTCTTCTTCCTCACTATCCGATACAACTTTTTTCTTCCTTTTCTCAGATTTCTCTGAAGCAGCATCACTATCTGATTCTTCAACATCAGAAAGGATTCGTACTTTTTTTGTGGCTGCCAACGGAAAGGAGCGTTACTATATGCCCTAGTAACAAAGGTGACAACTTGTACTCTTAAAAAGCGATTCTCTCAAATTCAGTTTGGACAAGAGGGAATCAGAACAGCCTTTCTAGAGTCATTGCCATTTCTTAGAAAACACACACATTCTAAAATCTGTTGTATTAAATCAGTAACTGAAGTTTTCATACACCACATCTATACATAAAAATGTCTAATTTCAAAACTGATTCTCACTCCCCAGTATGTGGGGGGAGGGGGGGAGGAGGGTAAATTGACTAGAGAAATAAAAATAAAAGTAGAGAAATGACTACCAGGAATAATCAACATGATGATGGTATAAAGCAACGTCCCTGCAATCTTCTCCATTTACTTCTGTTAGACCAACTTATTACTCAAAAGTATTATGTAGACATTCACTTCAAAAATGCAGGTAGAGCAACAGCCTTAAAAAATGCAGTTGTGCTCTAAAAACAAACTTGCTTTACAGCTTCATATTTATCTTAGATGCTTTCTACACGTAAAAACAATGATTTAACTCTAACACTACCACTTGTCACATCACATTTTTATTTTCAGACTATAATATCTTACGCGTTTTCTCACTGTCATCTTCACTGTCAGAAAGGATAGCTGTTTTCCTCTTCACCGTCTTCTCCTCTTTCTCTTCTTCATCACTGTCTGATATTTTTTGTCTCTTAGGAGCGTCCTCTTCGCTGTCAGAGCCCTGGAATCCTTCCCTTACATGTTCGTTATCTGAATTATGAGAATCTTTCTGCACCTCCTCCTTCCTGTCCTCCCCATCACTGTCCTCAGACTCTATTTCTTGTTTGTGCCTGGAAACATCCTCGCTCTCCGAGTCACTGGCCGGGGGTTTGTGGAGCTCCTCACTCTCCGAGTCGCTGGCTGGGGGCTTGTGGAGCTCCTCGCTCTCTGAGTCGCTGGCCGGGGGCTTGTTAGATTCCTCATTTTCGAAATCACTACTGTGATCCCTGGGGGGTTCTCCATTTTCAGAGTCACTTGCTCGATGATTTAAGGCATCTTCATTTTCAGAGTCACTTAAATGCCGATTTGGACGGTCCTCAGTATCAGAATCACTGTCTTTCCCTCCATGAGCCGCTTCATTGTCTGAATCACTTCCATTGTGATTTGGAGGCTCCTCATTATCTGACTCACTGTCTTTTTGCCGCTGGATATCTTCGTTTTCAGAGTCTGTCATATGAGACTCTCCCATTTGTCCATCATCTTCTCCATCACTGTGTTCATTCTGAAAGAGAAAAATAATCTCAGGCAACTAAGCAAAAAAAAAAAAAGCAACCAAACAAAACAAAACAAAAAAAAAAAACCTGTAAACAAAAATGTTCTGAATTTTTGCTTGTCCTTCCTCCAATTTGATTACCCAAGGTACCGCAAACTGAAATACTTTCTATACAGAAATATCTATTAGACAATTTGCATCAAAGAACTATCAAATGTTTCAGAACAAGAAAAATACTAAGACATCAATGGAAGTCTGTCCACCCTGCAGCTCAATCCTATTTTGGAAAAGGCAACAGAATGTAAAAGAAACCAAAGCAAATAAACATGTCTAAGGAGGGTCCAGTTCTTCAAGAGAACTCCTTGAGGGAAATGCTTAGTGCCTTTATTTTAAAAAGTTAAGCCTTCAAGGTGGTTTAGTCCAAGCCCCTAGTAATAAGGCAAGAAACAGCATCTTACACTTCTAAGTTTTTGTTTGTTTCAGCTTTTTAAGATCTCAAAGAAATGTTCTTGGTACGAAATACATTTTACTGAAACTGCACTTGCATTACTTCCAAAGTGAAATCTGAAAGAGCTTCGGCCCTGTCTTCTTTGCCACAGTTAAGACAAGTTAAGACATCAAGACCAAAAGCCTACCAAAAAACAGGAATAAAGTTTTAGTCAGACCTTCCAGAGTGTTACTGTTAACAAGTTTTGTGTTTCAACATATAATAAAGTAAGAACAGATTCAATGCTTCTCTCTCTTAAGCTGACAGTTCCCATGACTATCCAGACACCTAAAATAACCTATGCACAAATACAGCCATCTTCTACCTTTAGAACTGAAACACAATAACACAATCCTTTATGTCCTTTTCTACATGGCAAAAAATTCTGAGCCACAGCTCCAATTTTGGAAATACCTTTCACAAGCCACCTGCCAATCATTACTGGCAACATCAAACGTCTACTTGGAAAAAAAAATAATCTCAATTTCATTGACCTAAGAAAAGAAAGTTACACTTTTGAATAATCACTTCATTAACTCAATACACCTCTCAGTCAGTGTCACAATAATTCCATTTTCAATTGAAAAGAACAATACTGTAAAAGGAACTTCTTTTCTACATATTCAACTCCACTCTTCACAGCCAGGCTTTCCTCAGGGGTCATTCTGTCTCAGCTATAGACTCAGCAAACTGAATATTTATTGTCCTAGGCGATGCTTTAAGACCTATATGTCCTGAAGCTTCCACATCTTCTTTTGTCAGCAATTCAATTTCCTTAGAAAGATGGACTTTCTATCTATTTTTGTATTCTATAGTCATTCTACTCTTACATTCAGAGCCATAAAAGTAATAGAGGTGTATCTATCCTACACCTACAAAAAACAATGCCATTAATATTTAAAATGTATGAGCAAGAAGGAATTTTAAGTAAAATTATTTTAATGCCTTTTAGAAACTACTCCCTCCAGAATTATACTAGATGGTAAATAACACTACTTTTTAAGATTCTGGACCCATTTATTCCCTTGGCTACTACTCAATAAAATAACTTCTAAATTAGTGCAGAATCGCTAACAGAAAGTTACTGCACAATGGAAAAAAACCCAGGACTGTATAATTTTAGAACATGCACTTTGAATACAACCTCGCTATTTCCATATTACTTAATGCTAGCTAAAAACGAGATGCTGTGGTAATCTGAGTGAATAGTTTTATCTCTACCGCTTGTCCCTGTCTCTACAGCAATGCTAGTCTTCCAATTCATGCTGGTGGTGTTATTCGGTATTCCTCACTGCTCCTTACAGGAAGTAAAGATGGCTCTGTTAAAACCTGAATTTGGAATTTTAAAGAACTAAACATGAAGATTAAGAAGTTACAGAACTGAGGAAGCCCAGCTAAGGAAGGCCATACATGCACTCAACTGCTCTCACCTTGCTATGGGATTCTATTGACTTCTTTTTTCTCTTAGAAAAAAAATTCAATTGCCCTCTCCTGCCCAATATCTCCCACATAAACTAACAACATGTGCATGAAATGTATCTTCTCTGACTGTATTATTTAAGATTAAAGATAACCGCTGCTGCAAACAGAACAAGAAACAGAGATATTACAGCATTGTTACAGGTAAGGTCATTAAAATGCAGAGGCCTATATTCAAATCGATGTTTGTAACAACAAATTTTTAATCCTTCTTTTCCTACTGTATAATTTTTGGCGGGTTTGTCTGTCTTGTTTTTATTTCTTATGGCTAATGCTGAATAGGTACTAATAATTAAATCAGCAGTATTAAGGGATTTTGCTAAAAAAAAAAAA
>VZRU01020257.1:88241-105460 GCA_013398155.1 Pedionomus torquatus | reverse complement strand
TTTTTCTTTATCCATTCTGTACTCTGTAGCAAAGAAGGGACTGAACTAGGGGTGTGTATGCTGTCCCCGCTGATTCCAGGAGGGACTGGTGGAGAGCGGAGGAGGAAATGTGCAAGGAGGTGGTTCTTGCCGGGGCCTGGGACCCAGTAGCTGGTTTCTAGTAGAGCATCTTTCAGTATGAAGTAGCTATTGGCCTCCCTTCCTGCCTGTTGCTGGAAAGGGTGTATCCAGTGATCTTGACATTCCTGCCGCACCAGATCATCTCCCCAGGCTTCAGCAACAGGGATCATTTCTGTTTCATAAAAAATGTAGGCGTGTATGTGCATACACACACAAAGATGTATATGTATATGCCACACAAAGATCTATATGTATATGCATACATATAATTCCTCTACAAGACTATATTTCCCTAAACAGGCTCTTCCACACCCACTGTGACTATGGTGATGAAATTGCATTGTGCAGTTTCATATGCTTGACCATAGTCGAGCTACAGTGTCGACTCGGTGCACTTCAGCTGCAGATACTCAGTCTCTGCCCGTGTTGCATCTCTTCTCTGCAGTGGAGTGGTTCCAAGGAACAGCAGTCTCAGCTCTGGCAGACAAAGCTTACAAATATATTTGTGAGCATAAACTAATCAAATGCAACTTTACTTTAAGCCAACATATGTGTAAAACTAAGGAAAATTGACAGATATTGGACAGACAAGCAGCTCCTTCAATTTGCAAATATATGTTTCACTATTTTTACTGTGTGTTTGATGCATGCCAATGGGTTCATACAACTCTCCTTAGTTTTTAATAGGACTGAGTATTTATGAGGGCTCTAAAGAAAATCCCTACTCATTACTTTGTGAGTAATTATTTTGTAGTGTGCTGGCAGCCTGCTGTTTATGACAATAATGTTTAGGCCCTTTTTATATGCACAGAATCAAGCACACGTAGTTTGCAACAGAAATAGGCCACAAAGAATAGACCTTCCTTCAGTTTGCCAATACTTAACACCAGAACTATTTGTTTCCCACTCTTACACAAGAATGAATTATGTAAGATTTATTTTTTTTGTAATTATTTTTCATCTAATAACATAGTCTCAAGAATGTTTGCCTAAACTATATAATATTACCTCTTTTTAGCAAATGAATGTTACATTCTAGTTACTTGAAGGATATTTAGCCGGATGCCATTTTCTGTTACCCACTCCCTCTTTATCCCCTATCCATTAATTTTGGCAAATCAAGTAAATCATATCATACAAGGAAGACACAAATGGTTGCCTTCAAGCTTAATTTCTAGGAAATCAGAAGTATGTTATTTTCTCTCAAGGTATTTATAAGTTTGGAAGAATGGTGAACCAGTTAACTAACTGCAAGAGCTCATTTGTTGTTTTTCACCAAAAAAATATTTGGTAGGTTAAAAAGTTACTAAGTCAAAACCTGAATTATTGAATTTAAAGTTGCTACTTTGTTAAATGGAAGTGATCCCAAAAAACTAAGTTAACTTTTTCCAGTAAACAGCTAGTGAAAACAAGTATTTCATATTACACACATCTCCTGATTTTTATCATGTTGTTATGACTAGTTCCAAAATATAGTAATGAAATGGCGGTATCATAAAATTAGTACTTAATTAAAAACTAACTCACAGTAAATGGGCAAGTGGACTGACACGGTCCTGCTTTGCCTTTCTTTCACAAACCTGGCTTTTTAACTCTAAGGATCTTTTAGCACATATGTGCGTGCACGTGTACAATATTGACCCAAATTAAGGACTGCTCTGTCTGAAGTCAGAGAGGGCAGGTCCAGCTCTGCTCGGGCTGGAAGAACTGGTTGTGCAAGAGGAAGATTCATGACAGCCCAAGGAATGCAGTGAAAAGAATTCCTCCAAAACAATGGAGGGGGCCATTCTGCCAGTTGCTCAAGAACTTCTTTTCTTCAGTAGTGTCCTGGGGCAATTCTAGGACAGAAGACGGCTTGTGAAAAGTGAGAAGGGATGTTAGATGTCCCCACAGTGTTAGGGACTTCTGGCAGAAGCAGTCATCCAGGTAGTTCCAGTAATGCATGCCAGAGCTAGCTCAGTGATGGGAAATCGCAGCAGAGCTGATGGAGGCACACTGAAGACTGGTAGACATGCACGATGCCTCACGTGCTGAAATTGAGCCTCTTTTGCAACTGAGATAAATTGGCTACAGAGAGCTGCCCCAGTATAGCAACTCTGCCTTCCATCATGCGTGCCTGAACTCATGTGAAGGTAGACACAAAAGTCAATTGAGTCAAAACTGCTGCAACAGTGTGGTAAAAATGGGGGGGTGATAGATCAGTTGCTAAGTTCTGGTGTGTTGCAGTGTGGTGTTAGGCAGACGTGTGTGAGCTTGCAACTAATCATGTCCTTCACTGGCATTTTAACCACCGTTTTGAAGTTTGTAATTGCATTCTGAGCGGAGAGCCTTCAGATGCTAAAGGCACTGTATTGTCATGCACAGCTTGAAGGGAAAAAAAGTGCCTCCGAAAGTGGGTGGTCAGGCCAAGGCTGACTTTCCAGCCTTGGATAAGTCTGGATGGACTCTGGATGGAGATTTTATCTACCTGGAACAGAGATAAACGGAGCCCATCTGTGGTCAGCATGAGAGCGTCCATGTCCTCCTCCTCACTCTGTGAGGCCAGCAGGAGCGCTGGCAGGGGTCTGTACTTACCTCACGCCGCGCAAAGCCAAAAGTGTCTTTTTCCTCTTAACTGTTACTTGTGACGCTCGTAGGGTCCTTCTCTGCTCTACCAAACTTCACAGCCCACTTGTGCCAAAATATTTCAAACAAGACTCTCAGAGAAGCCTGAATGGAGGAGTGTGGAACAGGGAGGGGGGGAAGTGTGGAAGCGATGGAGGTGTAAGGAATCGGACATCAATGTCTTTGGAATGTCGGGTCTGAAGTTTTACAGCTCCCAAAAGGAGACCTGACGGTTTGTTAGGTTTTTGCTGCTGGATGCTTCCAAGACTGATGAACCAGCCATGGAGGCTACTGACTTCAAGAGACTCAGCTATATGGTGGGAGTTCCCTACAATTAGATGCTGAAGGCAACAGAGAAGATGAGCAGAAAACAAGAAACTGCTGGAGCTCCAGAAACTAAAATCCTAGGTAAGTATTTGAGAAGTGACATGAAAGTTCAACTGAGAAACGGACACATCTATCAACATTAGATGGATTTACTGTGGTAGATTTACAGATGACCTCACCAGCGAGACTCCTAACATTGAGAGATGGGTTTGGATTCAGGATTCTAGCGATTACACATTGCAAAACCTCACTGCACTAGATTTTCAACTGACTTGCACCACATACCCTATTCCAAAAGGCTTTTTTATGGCCCATTTTTCCTTACATTTGTGATCACGCAACTTCCCTGAGTCACTGAAAGATCATGGAGCCTGAATCAACTTTAAACAAGGTTTGGTGGTACAATAAGCCGTTTTTCTTATGAGAAAGAAAGTATTTTGATTTATTTTTTTTTTAGTTTTCTCATCTTCCTTGTGGGTTTTTTTGTGGCTCTCAGAGCGAGAGCCATCTAATCCCCGGTTACTCAACCACCCACTGAATCACAGCGTGGGAACATGTTCTAGGCTATGCAAGTCCAAGTCACTTTTCATGTTAGTATTTCAGAAGTGTAAGCAGTATTTTCTAGAAAATTAAGTGTGCTTGGAGAAAGAGAAATAAGTATGGATATATGCAGGTATCCTTCACGTGCTTTACATACACCATGTCACCTATTCTGGAGAAGAGTTGCTCTTTATATATTGATACACTGTTTCTTAAATCCCGTAAATGCATTTAAAATGTTCATGTTGAATTTTTTCCTGAAGTGCTCTACTTTATCTTAGAATTGTAATATATATGTGACTTCTGGTGTTAAGAACGATTGGAAACATTATTTTAACCAAATGTGTTGAAGTGCAAATAACAAGTGAACTTTTGAACTCTTTTGCACTCTCTGAGGGTCTGGAGGGGCCTCTGCCAGGCTTGGTGAAAGAGCAGAACGTGAAGGCTTTTGTTAGAATTTTGGCAAATAGAATTATCTGGAATTAACGTGGTTTATTCAGATTTATTTATATTCCAACTTTTACACTCAGGATGCTCCTAAGGAACGTCAAACCTCATTCATGCTTCATGATGTTGAATCAAATGGTATGTTTTCACACTTCTTTTTTTTTCTTTTTTCAGATGGATCTTCTCAGTAGCAGAACCATGTTTTCAAGTGATCTGTCAGCATTGTTTCATACTTCGGATCCTCTTTAACTCAGCAGCTAGCCAAAAAACCAAGAGATGTTTGTAATGTATTTGTTTTGGTCTCTGGCTTGTCACTTCAAACTGAATTTCTCTTGAATAAGTGTTACCCAGCTTCTCTTCTGAAAGTTTCGCCTGTGTAAGAGAGTAATAATAACTCTGTCAATGCATGATAACATTATCAAAATAGAGGAATTTGGGGTCAAAGAGTTTGCTGGTTAGTTCTGTTGCCAAGACTGACTGTTCCAGATCCTTATAAAGACATGCTGACACATCTATGTAGCATGTCAAGGACCTGATGATATGGAACATTTTCCACAGCAGTACTTGAAATGTGAGCCCTTCCTTTGTTGAAAAACTCTCCTGCATGTGAAAAATAATAATGAAAAATATGCCATCTTCCTGGGGGGTAGGAACTGAAAAGAAATCTGGACTCCTTTTTCCTGAGTTGGCAAAGCAGAAAGTAGTTCAGTGTTCTGCATTAAAATGCAATTTTGCAAAACGTTTACGATACAGTTAAAACTTTAGAAATTGGCAAGTTCGTTAATTGTTACCTTGCTCTTTTGTTCTCGGTTTTCAGAATGTTTCTGAATTTCAAAATCACAGCTATCACTTTAAGTCTGCTCTGTCTTTGGAACCTGCTTGCCATATTTTGCATCCACACTGACTATATATCTCTCTTCACTCCTTCCAGCAGTGCTCTTGATTCCTGGGAAAGAAGGATATTTGTGAGAACATTCCTCAGGTTTTAGGCAATGCCCGTTATTGCTCTTGGAACACTTTGGCAAAGCAACTACACAGAGAGAGATGCAGAAGTAGTGAAATCCCATTAAAATGCACTTAGGTGAAAAATCTCAGAATCCATAACACTTAGAGCTTTTCACCTGACTCCCAGGATCTACCAGCCAAGACATACTCTGTACAAATGGATTCTGTGTATTGTACAATCAAAGGCACTGTCTGGTAGGAAAAGCAAATGAAAATGGGTTTTGGTGGTATTTTGCCTACTTTGACAACAACTGCCCACTCTTCTCAATACCCTGCAGAGCAGTCTGTTAGCGGTCTAAGGCCCACAAATGGATATGTTTTGCATTATCAACAATCTCAGCTCCAGTACCAACTGCGCGTGCCCTGAGCAACTTACTGCTCTTGCACAGAGTGTGGAACCTGCAGAGGCCTCTCGCCTTCAGAAGGCCCAAGCCAACCTTGTCCTTAACAGCAGTGAGGCTTTGTTGTCAGTCTAGTATCTTTTGTAACCATTTTTTGCCAATTGCAAAAGGGCCAGACCCTAGAGACAGTCTGCAGGAAAGGATTGCTTTGTTTCTACCCCTGGATGTGTGTCCAACCTATGTTGCAATGTTTGGCTGTGGACTCTTTTTTTTTTTTTTTTTTCCCCTTTTATTTTTTGTTAACTGCCTAAAAACAAAAGAGTATGTTCACACAAAGGATCTAGGCTTGAATTTTAAGCTGAGCTCCTCACACTTCGAATCACTAGAGCCTGGAAACAATTATGAAGCCTGAATACTTACTCATCTAAGAAGAGTTTTGCAAGTCACCAAGAAATGAGTCAGTCATGAAGTGCTGTCTATACATTCAGGGGGCAGCTGAAATATAAATGTGCAGCTACCGCAGGCTGAATTCAGAGAAAAGAAGGGAAGTGTCTTTTACTCTAAGTTACAGCAAGTACTTATTCTATAAGTCTCATGCCAATAACTCAACCCAGACAAATGGACCTGCACAAGAGAAAGTTTACACACAAGGATAATGGAATAAAGTAATTGTAAAGGAAGGCTGAACTGTAAGATAGAAGAGTGAAGAATTCCGATTCCTTGACTGGATAGAGAAGTTAATTAAAGTCTTTGTTGTCTTTTAGTATGCAGCATAGCAAATAGCGCTGTAAGGTATTCTGCATTGCCAACTCCAGAACACCAACTCCAGAGGACTGCAGAAAGTCAGAAACAGTTGGATAAAGACAGCAAGATACTGCAAAGCTCTAGCAATAAAAAACCTCAGGAGACTGGCTTAAAAGTCATGAGATTTAAACAGTACACAATTCTTTGTACTTGCCTTTTTGTTTCTGCGTCTGTAGGGTAGTTTTGAGTCAGGTTTTCAAATTACTCTCTGTAAAGGAATGCCAGAACTAACTTTTTCTTGCAATACAATCTGAAGTGCTCAAATCATGCTGGAATTCCAGGAACTGGAGCTTGAATGAAAAAGCAAATTGTAGGAGGTGCTGCTACAGAAAAACCTGTAAAGATAAATGAAGCATAGTAGTTGCAGAAATTATTTTTTCTGCCTTTTTTTTTTTTTTTTTTTTTTTTAAAGAGAAGGCTGATGTAACAAAACACAATCCATAACCTAAGAACTGTAAGACATTCTTTCTCCATCAGGGTTTCACTGTCGTAAATTTTAAAGTCCGTTGAACTGATCAGACCTCTCTAGGAATAAAAGTCTTGGGAGCATTCCCACTTTTTCAGGGAAAAAAGGACAACTCATGCATGAGGCAGTGAAGTTTTGGCTGTCTCAGGATAGAGTCTGTGAAGTGGCTCTTCTGAGGTATCTACAATTAATCTAAAGCTCCTTAATTAATCACAGTTGGTGTTTCTAGACATTTGGCTTGTTTCATATGCTCTGGGTGCAGATATTGTCTTCTGTGAAAGAGACGTGTCCCCTTAATTCATGCTAGGTTTCTGCAGTGTACTATTTGCAATGAAATTACAGTGTAATAATTTGCAGTGACTTCCTTCAGCTCCCATTAAAAAACATCCTAATGAGCTTCAGACAATTTATATCCCCCTAGTGCAATTTAAAAATACATCTATAGCTAACATCACAGCTTCTGTGATGTTGTTTCTTTATCAATGACAAACTTCTGGGAAATAGTAGGAATGAGCTGGTGTGACTTATTAATTGAATGTTTGCCTTCAAATGGCTATTGTTCATAACATTGGAAAACTGTTCAAGCTGGAAGTGTACACTAACATGAAGTAGGGCAGCATCTTGCAGCAGAGATTGTCCTATTTCTCCACAATTAAATTTGAAAGAAGATAAATGATAGCAAATATATTTCTAAAGAGCAATGGCAAATGTAAGCTTTTAATTTCTTTCAGGAAGAGCTGCACAACACAAAAGAAAAGACAAAAATTCCCTACCCCTTCTCGGCGGCTGCCTTCACACTGCCTCCCCCTCCAGCCCAACTTCAGTTGGACTACAACACAGCATGGGTGCTGTTATTACTGGAATACGGGGAATTTCTTCTGGCACGGAGTTTAACCACTTCCTAGAATGCAATAGTCTATACCAGTTTATGCACGATAACCACATCTGTATCTAGAGATCCTTTTCTGGCTTTAACATTGTTAGTATAACTGAAGTGGTAAAACTCTCTGTAGAGACCAGGCCTTGGGACAAAGCTTGTGACTCTACAGTGCTGAAGACAACAGAGCTCTGATTTTGTTCAGCTTCTCTGTCGTCACTGCCAGGTACCTCTAAAGTAACAGGATTCCTTCCTCAATAATTTCTCTTCCTAGAGCAGTAATGATGCAGTGTTCTGTAAACGGCTAAAGGGCATAAAAAGAAGAGCCTAACACCAACAGGTATAAAGAGTATTAACAATCACTGCTAGAGTTCTTCCTAAAGTTTGGGTTCTGTTTTAACTGTCATTTTAAAAGTATTTTAAATAAGACTACAAGCCTGAAATTCTGTGCTCCTAAAAGTAAAAGCAAATGCTGTAAATAATGCCAGATGCCCTGAACTGAGTCCATGACTGAGTTCATTCTTGAACACATGCTGCTATACATAAATTCTTCATATCGTATGTTCTCTTAAGTAAATTCTGAAACCATGAGTTCATTTTACCACTACTGCATACGGTCTTGTTGTTCAGTGAAAGTATTACAGTCATTTGATCCACTGGTTTTTAGTCTCCCACGCAGGAAACACCAGCAACGTTCAGGATTTTTAACAACTTCTCCATCAACCATCATTCCTGAAGATGTTGCTCTTCCAAAACGATGTAAAAGACACGCCCTTCTTTGGCAACGGACATTTCCTTTTAAGAATAAAAGACAAATTAAAGAGGATACAAGTCTGTGTCTGATCAAGAACACTCATCAGTACAGCCTGCAGCAGGAAGGGTGCTGAAGTGTAGGACGTGGCTGAAAGAATCAGAGGAAATGGTGTCACCACAAGGTTTTGATCTCAGGTGGGAAAAAGGAAACTGAAGACTGAGCTGGATTCATCTCATAATCAACTAACAGATAATACTGAAATCTCTGGAGTCTTCTAAAATCTAAATATTTTTCGATATTAATAAATACTTACTAAAAAAAGATATGATGCAGAATGGAAACTTCAGTGGTTAGCTATGAGACATTTTAAATATGTGTTTAGATATTCCTCACTTTCTACTAATTGTAATTAACTAAAAGGCCTACTACCTATTAGGATGCGTGAATTCAAACCCACCTACCCACCTCTCCCAGTACTGGGAAGAAACCATCACCGAGGCCATCAGATGTGGAAAACATGTGTGTACTTACCTGTTCTCCATGGACTTTGCTACCCAAGTCATGGCGTAGCTTTAACCCAGCACATCTGGACAAAAAGTATTTAGTTTTGCTTAATTAAGCTATCGATTCTTGCCTGAGATTTTTAAGAGAATGCAATGGAGTGAGGTGTACAATGCACACAGATGGCACCAATTGATGTTATCCAGCAGAGGTTTGACTGAAACAAATCTTGGGTGCTTAGCCTCTCGTCTTCATGGAGCTGCAGGCTTTTAACTGCCATCAAAATCGGTGGGAGTGAAGTCCTTACCTACTTTAAGGATGTTGCCCGTGGCTCATTTAGACTGCTTATCTGATCAAACCAGAGCACTTCTATCACCAGTGGATTTAATTGCAGCCCTGGAAAATGCAATACAAATGGTTTGCATAGACTGATTAACACATAATTAGACACACAATTAGGACAAAATGCAAAATATTCCTTGCGAATAATTTCTAGAACTCTCCAGAATAAACACATATTTTTTTGTATACTCTGTGAACAAAATAATATACAAACTTTCCTTTTTTCCAGTTGAATATGCTCCTTGGTATATTTGTCTTTGCAGACACATATCCCTTCAGAAGGTATTTAGGGTTCAATAGTGGAAGGTTTACAGACAGCCTCTCCCCAGGACACAGGGGGCCTGAGGAAGAATAAACACTTCTCCCTCAGCTTCAACTAATTGAAATTCATGTTAGAGTACATGAAATGCAAGAAAGTACAATACAATAAGGCAATTGTTTGAACAACGATGTTTCACAGGATTTGAGCAAATGATCAGAGCAAGATGCTGCCCATTCTTACACCATGGAGCTCACCACCTCCTCTCTGCACCTTCTTACCTCCAGTGCCATTTTGCGTCTTATCCCCAGCTACTCTCCTGTGCAGCCTCCCACATTTTACTTCATCTTCTTCCTTCTTTTGTTTGAATTCTCATTTTCCAAAATTGCTGCCTCTTTTGAAACTCTCAAATGATAAACAGAGAATGAAAAGCAAATGCAAAAAATAATCAGAAAGCTACCTCTGCATTTCACATTGCAACGAAACAAGACATGATTTGTCACAATACAATACCAGAGCTTACAGATGTGCTGAGAAAAGAGGCAGCATGTCATTTGCTGCCCGAGTCTGATTTTACTGTAAACTCTTTTATGTAGAAGCTATGTGTTCACCTTTACAAATTGGATTACGGTAGCCTTATCAGTACATAGGAGGTCCACCTCCTTTAGTAGGTCTGCGTGCATAAAAAGTATTGTAGCCTCATCCTCTATTTGTAGGATGTTTCCAGTGCCATGAAAAGCACCTTTGGGTACTGCACAGGGGGAGAAAACTGCCTTGGGGAAAGATGACAAGCCTCATCTGCTAAAAGGGACTCTCTGTCCCTCTTCTTCCCCATAGTTTTGTATTTCTGGTGAGCAATCTCGCCAGCTGCAGGCACCGGGGGCTGGAGATGTTGTTTTGCTTTGTTCACTAGAAGCTGCAGTCATACATTTTGAATTATAGTTTTGGAGATTAAGGATAGTTGCATACCATCGTTACACTGTGAAAACACAAGATTGGAGCATGCAGATGAAAAGAGATACCTGTTTTGTTCCTGCCTTTTATTTAGGTTTGTGCACCTTTGAGCTGCTGTAACCTTAATGAGAATTTACAGGACAAATAATGAGCAGCACCTTCCACCAGGGAGAAACTCAGAAACTGAAGACATTTACTCAGAGTCCAAATGGGTAAATCCAAAAAATGAATGAGCCTATATAAATCCTCTTCTAAAAACACAGTGTGACTGCAGAGAGGCATGAAATATTTGTGGCCATGGCCTCTACCTAATGAGGTCTTATTTAAAATATTCCTGGCATTTTTGTGTTTGGTTAGTTCACTTTGAAACACAACATTTCTTCAAGAACCCTAAATCTTCTTTACAGTCTGCAAGTTGAGAGGAGTTAAATTTAACCTTCTTTTGTATGAAAAATAGACAAGAATCAGAAGAAGTATACAGAAGGCTTCCTCAAAACTGGTGGTCATTTATTTTGATTGGGAAATAATTAGGCCAGGAGTTATTTTTTTCCAAGGAAGCAAGAATGGTAGTGTGAATTACAGTATTAGGTCTGTAATGATGTGAGAACTTCCGCATTGTATTTTCAGGAACAGCTTAATATTTTAATATTAAGTGGACTTACTGCATTTTTAATATGTTCCTTGCAATAAACCAACACCTAATATGACTAATTTGAGATTATAATGTCTGCATAGAAAATTACACCTGTTGTGGTTAAACTCATGTAAATTTCTTGCTTAGTTAAAACACCAAGAACTTCATAAAGAGACTGGAAAAACTGATGAACAAGGAATTAAAGCTTCAGAATCATGTAATTTTATATCAGGAACAATGTAATGGTTTAAAAATCTGCTGACAACTTTGTCCCAAACACTGTAAAATAATGTGCCACTCCCTTTCTCTCCTTTCCAGCTCATCTCTAAAACATCATGAAAGCTGGAATCTGACACATTCAATCAGAGAAGCACATTAAGAAGGGCAGTGCCTGCCATGAAATTATGGAACCTGCCCTGTGTTGGAGGTAAGGACTGCACAGTAATTAATGCCCTCAGTTTTATTCTTTGTTCTAAAATATTGCACTACCTTCAGAGGTGAGATATCAAAACCTCATGAAATCCAACAAGGCCAAGTGCAAGGTGATTCTGTCCCTCTACTTCGCTCTGGTGAGACCTCACCTGGAGTACTGAGCCCAGCTTTGGAGTCCTCAGCACAGGAAGGACATGGACCTGTTGGAGTAAGTCCAGAGGAGGGACACAGAAATTATCAGAGAGCTGGGGCACCTCTCCTTTGAGGACAGGCTTGAGAGAGTTAGGATTATTCAGCGTGAAGAAGAGAAGGCTCCGGGGAGACCTTATTGTGTCCTTTCAGTATCTGAAGGGCAGGTCTACAGGAGAGACAGGGAGGGATTCTTTACCAGGGAATGTAAGATGAGGAGTAACAATTTTGAACTGCAAGAGGGTAGATTTAGATCAGATATTAGGAAGAAATTCTTTACTGTGAGGGTGGTGAGGCAGGTTGCCCAGAGAATGTGGATGCCCCATCCCTGGGAGTGTTCCAGGCCAGGATGGATGGCCTTTGAGCAATGTGGTCTAGTGGTAGATGGGGTTTAGATCTTGATGATCTTTAAGTTCCGTTCCAACTCAAACCATTCTATGATTCTATGAAAACCAGAGTAACCAGTATTTCTGTAACCAAATACGACAATTCTTGATTTTGTGACAAGAAAGATTGGAAGAAACCCTTTACAGCAAGGGTAAACAATGCAGGTAGTTTCAGACTCACTCTTTAAGTGCATTTCAGCAATTTGCCTGCAGGTTTTTTGAGGGATCTGTGTGCAGGTAGCTTTATACGAACCAACTTTGTCTTACTGTGCGTGCAGGATAGAGCAGTAGTAGCTGTGGAAAGAACAAAAGAGCACTATGCACCTTCACCATTGAAGTACTTGGCAATTCCACAAAAGATAAGCAGACACAAAGGAAACCTCTTCCCCATACCTCCTCTACCCTCCCACCCCCACCCCATCTGCCAGGAAATGCTGGTGTCCTCTCATCTTCTTTCCAGTGCTCTTTAACTTCCACCTTTGCTTTGTGGCAGCCTTGGGCTCTTCACTGAAAGATCTTGTGGAGTAACAAAATGTTTTCTTCCGATTGTCATCCTATACTCTGATGTTTTCTCTCTGCACAGGCTCCAGATTTGCTGTGCTCAAAAATCCATGGTAACAGTAGATGATATGTCACTCAGTCCTATCACCTTGTTTAGCAAATAATATGACAGAGTGCTTTCCGTTCCTACAGAAGTAAGTGTAGACCTTAATCACTGTTTCTTTAGTTGACATGACTATTCAGAACAAAGCAGATAGGACATTCCACAAGCACGGCATACTTGTGATTTACAACATTCCTATACTCGGGCAGATCATTCTTCCTGGTGGAGAATAAGGTATATTGATCTCTGCTGTCCTGCCTTGAAGCCTTAAGCAGATGGTAATAGTGTGCTTGGATAGCTGTTCCCAGGGACTAGCCTTTGCTTATTTTGTTCTCTAGCCAAAACCATAACTATGACAATAAAGAGCATCAGTTTTAATACAAACACTTAATGCATGCCACACACAACTGGGCAATGTTTGGGCTGTTTATAATACATTGATTTGCTTTCCTGTTTAAATAAGTAAACTTAGCACAAATGTTTTCCCTTAATAAGGAAATAACACCAAGAAAGTCTGGCATTGCCAGGTTGCCCACCCACGCACTAAAATATCCCCAAGCCCGCTCCACGGAGCCCATAAGATACTACACCATCAGTGGCTAGATAGGCAAATACAGCACCTCAACTAGGTGAAGATGAGGCCTGAGCACTGTTATTTCTCTGCATAATCCAGAGCTGTTAGGGTGGATCTCTGCTAAAGAGAATTCTGTTCTGTGGAATTAACAAAATCTTCATAGTTGTGTAACTGCTATGGACCTCCAAGGTGGCTCTCCAGCAATAAGGAAACCAAAACCTGCTCTCCCTCCTCTCCTTTGTTTATTTATTCTCTCCTGCCTAGCGCTTGGATTATTTAAGTTAATATGTTTATAACTAGTAATTTTATTAACATCTGTTATTTACTTTTCATTCAGCCATTAATTGTCATTAAGCATTCACAGCTAAATTTTTGTCTGGCTGACTTTAGAGAGGTGATTACACATAAAAATTTCAAAATCAAAACCTGATTCTGGCCACAGACAATAATTCTAGATGAGAGAGCTTTTTTATTAAAGAGAAGCATCATGGGAATATAAACAGCTCTTTAAAAGCCACTCACCTCGGGTTATTATGGCAATTTTTTGAGGTGATGAACCTGAAGAAAAGGAACCCAGAATCCACAATGTAATTTATTGCTGAAATCTTCAGAAAGAGCTGATACATGAGAGGTGTAAACTGCAGGGAGAAGACCATTTTCTCTCCATGCACCACACTATTAAAAAAAAATTTCTCTCTTGGAGTTTGGCAGTAAATACTCTGATAATGTTTTTGCTATTTATTCTGCCTGTCTGCGCTGTGCACCTTTCTCTCTCTGGAAGACCTGTACATGACCTTAAGCTGTTTCCCCATCATTACCCTGTTACAAAATACGAAACTGTGGTTGATCTTGGTGCTGACAACACATCTAGACTGCTCAGTAAAGAAAAAAGAACTTTAAAACAATTTTAAATGGACTCATGCCTGTGATCTCCATCTCCCAAGAATGCGTGTACTGACCTTGCCAGTCACCAAAGCCCTCCTCAGTGCACTTGCAGATCACACGCTCCATTTGGAGGGAGGGGTGGAGGGATACTTTCTATGCACTGTAAGAATCATCTGTCTTGGGATTTCTGTGAATTTTAGAGAGAGACGAATAGCACAGAAAAATACAGTGTGAGCATTGCTGTCTCCTTGAGAGCACTATTAACCTACATACTTACACTCTGAAATAAAACTAGTTACACCCACAGTAAAAATGCAGCCACGAGCAGAGCTTGGACTCCATGGTCAGTGTGCACCTGAGATGAAGATTCTCCTGGCAGAGCCCAGTTTCCGTTCTGGTTGTTGTTGAATCAGCTGATATCATAGGCCCAGTGTGAATATCAGAGGAGTTGAGGTCAACTCTGTGTATCTGCCCAGATTTGTCCGTTTCTGTGCAGCTCAATACTTCTCAGCACAAGTCATACTCTGCTGTTAATCCATACTGAGCCATCTCGCAGCCATGCATAGAACTTCACTCCCTGCAGCAGCCCTTACACTCACGTTCCCACAGAGCTCTGGTTTCAGTGTGGAGAAGCAAATGGTCCTGCAGGATTTTGTTTTCCATTGTTATTATGGTTTATTTTAAATGAAGTAAAAGCAAAAACAAACTGTGCTTTGCAGTGGATGAAGCCTGCCTTACCTTTTTAAAGTAATGGCAGCAAATACTGTCAAAGTCCTGTTTCATAATATTTACAAAGCCATGATCAGACAGCCAAGGGGCAATTCCTTTATATCAGAAAACAGGAGAGAAACTTTCTTGCATTGTTCTTGAGCAAACAAATATTTTTCCAAGGACAGTGTCCTGCAGTTACAGGCAACTCTAAACTCATTATCTGCCATATCCACGAGGTAAGCGAAGGAAATAATGACTCTCATTCTGACAGTGCCCTGAGCTCTGATCATGCGATCGCACCTGTGGTTTGCAGGTTAGAAAGGTGCCCTTGTGGCAAATCAGGTAACATCTGCTTTACCTCCTTTCACCGTCAGTGATTAATGTTTTGTATGGAAATATACTGTTGCTTCATGTTCATTTTTTTTAAATCAGCCTATTAATTTTTGTACCATGCAGTCATTCTCAAGACAGGCATGACCTCAGTCTTTCATTACTTAATGACTTTCCCTTTGTGGGACAATGTACAGATCTTCCATGGTGCTCATCACTTTTGGAGAAAGACCAACTTCACAAGTTCCTTGACTGGATGAGAAAGGGAGAAAGGAAGAAATAGGCTTCTTCGTTGCTTTTTAGGGACTGATCTGTAGTCTTGCTTTCTTCAGGCTGGAGAAACTTCAAATAATTTCTGCCAGCTCAAATAATGATGCCTGAATGTCATGCTCCTGCAAATGTAAACAGTGGCACGGCAAATTGTTTAACCTTTGCCTGAAGCATAATTTCTTAGACAGTGAGGTGCTACGCTCTCCAAAACAGCTGCAGAACGTTAGGAGGGGGCCAATTCTTCAAGTGAAATGGGAACAGTAATAATCTCACATTTTCCCATCACTACTTATCACCAGCGAAGTGTTCCTGCGCATCCATAACAGAACACATTTCTCTTGGGGGCAGAAAGCTTTAGTGTACATTTCCAGTGGAACAATTACTAAAAAGCATCCTGAAAGCACAACTTTGACCTCAGCATTTAAAGCTTATTTTCCTGTCAGGCTCGGAGGCCAAAGTGAAGTCATTGGGTGAGACTGGCAGACAAAACCTGCCTGTTTCAGCAGGTCGGGGTGGACAATGAGTTCCAGGTTCAGCTCAGGCAAGAGTCTGACCACAGCAGAAGAAAGTGCCCATCCCTGCCGCCTGCTTTGCCTCCATGTGAGACCTGGAAAACCCAAGTGGCAGCTGTGGCCACGGGAGTCCTGGGTGCACGTGGGCAGGATTGGGACTGGTAGGCTCAGCAGCATCAGTCAGTGCTGCTCCCAAATGTCCCACTCAACCACCCCTCTCTCTGGAGTGTGTCCAGAGAAGAGCAGTGAAACTGGTGAAGGGTCTAAAGAACAAGTCTCATGAGGAACTGTTGAGGGACCTGGG
Source organism: Pedionomus torquatus (assembly GCA_013398155.1). Taxonomy (NCBI): domain Eukaryota; kingdom Metazoa; phylum Chordata; class Aves; order Charadriiformes; family Pedionomidae; genus Pedionomus; species Pedionomus torquatus. Next base: position 89,288 of record VZRU01020257.1, on the reverse strand, counting down.
GTTGTTCAGCCTGGAGAAAAGGAAGCTGAGGCTTTATTGCTGCCTACAGCTGCCTGAAAGAAGGTTATAGCGAGGTGAGGGTTGATCTCTTCTCCCAAGTAACAACTAATAGGATGAAAGGAAATGGCCTCAAGTTGCACCAGGGATGGATATTATGAAAAATTTCTTCACAGAAAGGGTTATCAAATGTTGGAACAGGCTGCCCAGGGAAGTGGTTGAGTCACTATTCCTGGAGGTATTTAAAAGATGTATAGATGACACATCTACTAGGTGCTAGGGGACATGGTTTAGTGATGGGCTTGGCAGTGTTAGGTTTGTGGCTAGACTTGATTATCTTACAGGTACCCTCCAACCTAGGCAATTCTATGATTCTCCCCTCCTTCCCTCTGGTGGAGCAGCTCTGGCCCAGCCTCAACGCTTTGCTCAGTTTTACCTGAACCCAAAGCAACCACCTCCAAAGAACAGAAGCTGAGGAGGGTGGAGGTGCCTCCCTGTGCTCTGGGCCCCAGTGGGACCTATCACAGTTGGATGTCACAGACAGGCAGGTTACCCACTCAACACGCCCAGGTTACATTTTAACGCCTGAGTGAATGTGAATACCCGTTGTGCTCTCTGCCCAGTGCACAGTTCTCCGGATGAATAATGGCCAACTGTCCATCGCTTCGCAGCTGGGGTGGCTGCCAGCAGCGCTCCTTGGCCCAGGGGTCGGAATTGGCCACAGGGTCACACTAGGGAACACCACCAGGTCATGGCAGTGGTGTAAAGTGGGACCACAGAGGCACCACACCACAGCAAGCCCACCCTAACCTCCCTCACAGGGGTCCACTGGGCCTGAATGGCCCCACTCGCCCAAGGTTCGGCAGCTGCCCTCAGTCCCAGAACCCCAGAGGGAGGGCATGGTCCCCTGCCTGCCCCAGGGGCGCGACCCTCTTCCCTCCCCATCATCTTTCCAGTTGGAAACACAGGTTCGGGGGCGGCCGCCAGCCGGCTCGGGCAGGGGTCGGGGCAGCTGGGGCTGCCCCCGGGGGTGCGCCCCGCTCATGGCGC
>VZRU01020257.1:75001-85602 GCA_013398155.1 Pedionomus torquatus | reverse complement strand
TTTTTTTTTTTTTTTTTTTTTTTCCTTTATACACTTACATAGAGAAGTTAAAAATAAGCTAAATAGTCGATATTCATCAGAATAAACTACAGTCCCTGTGTAGTCTCCTTCTGATACCCATGGTTCATCTAAGAGCTCATTCTGCTACAGATAGTGGGGGACAGTGAGATCCAAATCAAACAAAGAGTTTGTTAACTGTATCATAGATGTATGGGCTTTATTAGTACTTAAGTACTATTAGGGTTTTTTCTCAGTCTGTGGATTTACTATTGATTTAAATTAGTTTAAGTTTCAAGAGCCCTTCTAGAGAGGTACAGTCTAGGTTATGCATAACAATTACTTAAATAGCTCACTGCATTTTATATGAGAATGTTGCACTGCCTTAAACATACAGCATACTCCTGAATTCCATGTATTCTTCACATACAAGAGAGTGTGTATTTCAGATACAGATTATAGTCAGCACTGATTTTTCTTTTTTTTTTTTAATTCATTTTTGTTACAGAAATAGAAAGCTTTGATGATTAAGCTTAAAAATCATACAAATGCCTGAATCCTTTTTATCTACCCTTTAGACCCATTAAAATACCATTTGTCTGGGAAAAAAAAAAAAAAAACATTGTTGCAATGACTGCGCTTCTAGGAGTGTTAACTGTAATTTCAATTTGGCTACATGGTTACTTCCTGAAATACTAAGTTGAAATTCAGGAAATTATTACACTTCATTGTTTAAGTGTTTTATAGGTATTTGGGCTCAATAGTACATTTCCTCACTGAAGAGTTAGGGAATGCTTTGGCTGATATCCTTAGGGTGTCAAGGATAAATGTGAGTTGAAGTGTGGCTGCTTAAGAGATAGGAAGAGAGGGAGTAGAAAGAAAAAGCAGAAAAGCACTTTGAAGTATGTTCCCTTTGAAGTATGGGGGACTCCTGATTTATTTTTCTTAAAACTGTGACTAGCAAGGGAGGGAGGAACTTTGTTATTAGTGAGTCATGGGACTGAGAGATACTGACTCAAAAATGTTAGTGTTTTATCCACTAAAAAAACTTGTATGTTTTGAAATTCAATATTGCTTCATAAATAACTGACCCCTCCCTACTTCTTTTGTTGTGAATTTCCTTTCCTAGCTTTCTATGAATGGCTTAGTAACTTAATTAGCATTATTAGCAATTTGTCACTAATAGCATTGTCTGATTGTATTGCTTGCTAGCTTTTACATGCTCTTTAGGGCTGTGGCTTCTCTTGGACACCCTCTGGTCAATGTAGCTGCTTCAGGGTAGGATGTTGTTACACCAGGTGTTTGTATTGACTCCTTTGCTGTACCTGGCTGCAGCGTAAGTGCTCCAATTTATGGCCCAGCAGTTTTGGGCAAAGCCTCTTTCACAAGTAAGGTTTTCATTTTAATGTTTGAAGTGACTTGAAGTGGCTGAAGCAGAGGGATGTTTTCCAGCTTTTCAACTTTGCTACAGAACTGGCAAATGGGACTTTGCTGTGAGAGGTAGTAAATCAAATAGAAGAAAAATTAGAGTGGGAAGAACCTCTGGAGGTCATGTAATCCCTCTGTAGCCCCCAGCTAGCAGCAGAGCCGGCTTCAAAGTCAGATCAGGTTGTTTAGGGACTTGAAGAAAGGATGTTTTATCAGATCCCCTAATTTAAGTACTAGCCCCCATTAGTTCTGCTCATGTGAGTAAAGATGTTTGTGTGCTCAAGTGTGTAACAAGTTGAGTCACCTGTCCTTAGCTTGTGGGGAGTGGATTTCATGATTTAGTGTGAGCTTTTCAACACTGATAATAGATGTATAATAATCAAACCTATTATTCTACTAGGTTGCATGTACTTAGAAATTAGTCGAGAAAATCGTGAATGAATCAATATCTAAATTAGCAAGCCTCTCCAAATCTCTCATTAAGTAATATTTTCCAACTTGTCTTTTAATACTTTCAAATAACTGTAAATAAGCCTACTGCTGAACTAATCACAGTTTTAGTCATTGCCAAGATGAAGATTTAAAGCGAAAGATTGGAAGAACTTCAGAGACTTACTGATAGTCTTCTGCTAGTATTTCATAAATATCAGGATAGATGGCTATACTTATGAGTAACACACAGCTTTTAATAAGCAGTATTCAGTGTTTATTAATAAAATAATGATGAGTAAATGTGGAAATTTTATTACTGAAAAACAGCTCTCAGACTTCCAGCTCAAGTTAAATGGCTTCATCAATTTACCGTTTCCTGGTAACCCTAGAATGACCTGGATGAAGCACGTTAGCCCCAGTCTAGGGACACAGAGGAAATCCACGTGTGGTTTTCAGCCCTTCAGCAGTCCCAATGTAGTTTTCTCTGAGACTGTTCAGTTGCTAGAAATTAAGTGTACAGACAGTGTCAGAGTGCTCAGCACCTGGCAGGGTAGATACACAATTCAGCACAGATCAGAGCCTGTGCTTGCCACTGGCTTCTAGCAATGCATATCTCATACGACAAACTTGCAGGATGCACAAAAACTTTAAGAGGAAGTGAGGGCTGTTTAATGTTTCCCCTCCAAATATCTCGAAAGGTCTTTAGGAGACTTTTTCCCTACTTAGGGTATTTTGTATGAAGCAGAATTTCTTTGTACAGGCTCCAGCTAACTGACTGCACAAGGAGGTTAGCCTAAGGGATTGTGCATTGAAAACAGCAAGGAAACTTAAAAAACTTCAGAACGTACTTCAGTTTCCTGGAGTGCTTGTTTGAAAGTCTTTGAGTGCCTGCTGTGTGTGGTAAACTTTCCTGGCTGTCTCCCTGGGCCTGATCTGTGCATCTCTGCCTCCATGCACTGAATGCAACAGAGTCTTGCTTCTCTGTGAATCTGATACAGAATTTTCATTTCACACATCATTCCGAGTTTGCTGCATTTTTCTAAAAACAAACAAACAAACAAACAAAAACAAAAAACAAAACAAAACAAAAAACCAAAGTCACAAACTGCTCCTCGGTTCACATTAATATACATAATTAGATTTTCTTAATGCTTTTTTAGTTTGAGAAATGTGTGACCTGGAGGTCTGGGACCTCTTCTGTTAAGCACTGAACTGTTGGCCAAAACAACAAATTATTAATTTGAGGGAGCTGCTGGCCTGTTTAAGGCCTGTTTTGTCATAAATCACCCAAATAACCAAGGAATATTCTGCACTATTAGAAAGCAGACAGTGCCCATTTTACATGTTGCAAATTGTTACTCCCATTTGACTTCTTTCTTGCATTCACATTTCATCTTTCCTCACCTCTCTGGTTTACTTTTGACCTGGTATCGTGAAAAGTATGAGCTCTCAAAACAGTGCTGCATTTTATTCTGAAAGTTTGGGTCCCAGCTGATCCCTCAGGTTAGGTCCTGCATTCATGAAAATAATGGTTATCTATTCTATCTGTGTATGTTTTCAAGTAATCTGTCAGCGGTAGCTTTCTCTTGGAATGACCCTAGAAATAAGTTTATTTCATGAGCAGAGAGCAGATAAATAGTGCTGGAGCTCAGTTTCTCAGGCAGCTTTATCAGGAGTAGCACTCTGCATCTTTCCTTGACCTTTCCACAGGTGTAAGATGAGAAACTTGGTCCCTGCTGCTGGAAGAGGCAGGTGAGGATGTTAATACATTACCTATTGCAAAATCCCTCCTGTCCCATCACTGTTACACTACATCACAGTGTTGCTCTACAAAATTTTTCTGAAATCCTTTTGAAAGGACTGTGTTTTCGGGGTTCTCCTATCCCATTTTATTCAGTGGCTCACTGTTGGTCTGTCAGCATGTGGTTTATTGGCATAGGTTTATCTTGCAACAAAAATGGAAGGAAGCAGCCAGGTAAGATAATTCAAGATTGTAAATCCCGAGAATGAAGCTCTGCTTTGAGTCTTGCCACAGACCGTGCCTGTTGGTTATGTGTTCTTTTTTCGGTTAAGAGAATGCCAATCTAGCTTTCAGGAATGGTAATTTATGAACATTAACAGTATTAAAATTTGAAACCTGACACTTACTTTTGGGGCGTTTGCTAGTGGACTTCTGTGGTCAGCTTTTCCAAAATAGATCCTTGACAGCTGAGAGAGCGTTAGCCAGCCAGCCAGATAGATACATGTGAGTGTGTGTATGGATATATACACAAAGCAACTAGAAATGACTAGTATGAGACACGTAGGCATGTTTCAGAGTGTGCAGTCCCTTTGTTTCTTCCCAAGAAGAAAGCATTTCTCTCCCAAGAGAGAAGATTTTACTTTGAATCTCAGTTCTTTGGATAGAAGAACTCTAACTGAGATGAGTGGCATCAAAATACACTATATAAGTAGTGAATAATGGCATTTCTGGAGATTTTGAATGGAGCTACAAATTAAACCCTGTGTTATTGTCTGAGACAAGTTCAGCATTTTTGTATGCTACCAGTTCCTGTGATCTTCTGTCTCTCTAACTGAAAAAAGCCCAGACTCTGTACTAAACTTCAGCCAGGTTCTCTTGCATGTGTTGAACTGATTAAAGAGAATCACATAAGAGAGACCAGGCTGTGGTGAAGTGATTTGAGCACCATGATTCTCTGCTCCTTCCTTGGCACCAGTACATGAGGGGACAGTGTTCTTTAGGAGTAGAGGAAAGCAACTTTTCTCCCTCCATCCTGAGGGCCAATACATGGGGGATGTAGTAGGAGGGAGGAATTCAAGTTGCCTGTGCTAGGTCTCTGCCCCCTGGCAATTTCTTCCAGATGGAAGGCAATCTCTGCTCCCATCATGCGTCCCAGGTGGTGTGAAGGCACAGAATAAACAACGAACACTGGAAAAAGTACTTAGTCTCAAATGCTCATTCCTATTTTATGACACATTTAGTAGAATTGCAGTGCTTTTGTAGTCTGATATTAAAGCAGCCTTTGCGGTGATGTGGATGGGTGATTTCTTGGTTGTGTTCTGGGGATGCATAGCAGCTTGACTTCTCTTGCTTTCCTTCAGTTTCAGTCCCTGTTTATGGTCTCAACCTGTAGCAATTTTTTATTCAGGACTTATCTCAGAATAGATCTGGTGTAAATGTCAGCCATGCTATACAGTAATGCAAACTTTATTTAAAGGACCCTTCTGTGCCTTTGTGAGCCCAGAGAAACGGAGCCTCTGTGGTAATAGGCACTAGTGGAGGTTGTCATAACTTTACATATTCCACAGGGGTGCCTCAAACTTGTGTTTTTCGCAGCGCAAACAATTTTGAAACACTGCTTGCTTTTGATAATGTATGTAAGAGCTTGATTATTATGTTATGTAAAGACTTTACCATGGCCTTTCGGAAATTTCAGTTTAGATGGCTGTGACTGAGCCAGGCATTGGGCTAGTGAATAATGTCAGTGGTGTTTTTTTGAAGAAAAGTAATTCCCTGGACCCTAGCGTCTGCAAACACATGTACTGACCTTCTTTATATAAACTTTGGAAAGCAGAAATGCCAGCTAAAGGAAGAGTAGCATTGAAAAGATGAGACTTTAAGTCCATCTGTAAGAAGCAGCTTAGTGTCTCTAATGCCAGAACAAAATAAAAAGCTATTTTGGGGTTCACTAGGATTCTTTTAAAATACATTTTTGCTGCAGCATATAATTGGGATTTATTACCAACTCCACAGCTTGTTTTCAATGAACACCTAGACTTCTGTAGGCTAATCTATTCCTATTAAAACATATTTTCACTACTTGCCATAAATGCCTTAGGATAAACTCTTGGTAAGGACATATTTTTCTGAAATTAAGCTCATCTGTGGACTGGAACACAAGCCAGCTGCCAACACTGCTGAGTAGTAACAAAGTTATAAAAGAAAAAAAAATCCAGAAGTGGGATTTGGCTCACTTTAACTTCAGTTGTCTGCCGTACAGTGGGATGAATGGGAGCTTAGGCACCTGCAGGAGCAGTGGCTCAAATGCAAGTCAGTGGCGTCCAGAATGTTCTTTAGGTAATTGGATGTAACTAATGACTTTCAGACAAGATGCAGCCCTGTCATGATTCTGTTGGCTGCATTTCTGTTGGCTGTAATAGAAAACCAGACAACTAGAGCCCGTCCATACCTCCACAGTACGCACCTGAAATTCAGGTGTGCTGAAACTCACTGTTACAATCACTAACAGTTGTCATGGTTTCAGTGGAACTAGGATTTCTGTCACCATCTGTAGGGCTTGCAATTAGGCCTTCACTCTTGGGAAGCAGAAAATTTGGGATCAGCTGGTTCTGTTTGAGCAACCATGTAGTGTAAATGGCCGACTTCTGTGTGTTTTCAGTGGAAGCCTTGGCAGCCTACAAAATAAAAAATACTTAGTCAAAATGTGATTGCATTTAGTTATATCTTTTAAGTAGTATTATTTTGTGGTATCTCTGTGCTACTTCAGCACTCCCATTGCAATATATTGGAGATTTGAATGACTGGTACTTGCAAGAGCAGGCTATATAATTCACAAAAAATGGATTTACATTCAACAAAAGCATTAAATAGTGAAGACTTGCTATCTTCTATTCAATAAGACCATGATTTGCAAGCTGTTGAAGTTATGGGACCTGTTCCAATGACTACAGAATTTTGGACTGACCGTGAAGTTTTGTGCTCAGAATAAACATTTTATACGTTGCTTATGTAGAAACATATGCTGATTCTGCAGTCCCTTCCTCACAACGAGGATGTAGTGGCACTTATCTCCCTGCATTTCCCAAAAGGTTGAATGTTAATATCTAGTTACAGAACTGAGCCATATGTTTTCCCACCAGTTTTGTCCAAATGTTTCTGATTTGTTTTATCGCTATTAGGTGACATTCCAAATATCAGTGCTAACTGCTTCCTTCTGTGGTTTAGCACCATGAGAAAATTATAACTCATTCCCTAGTCAAAATGTCTAGCATTTGCAGCAAACATGTATTTCTAATTAAGCCTTTTCCTTAGAAAATACTTTTCTCTCAAAGAGGAGGAATATTTGAATGCTCTTGCCACACTGTATGACTTTATTTCAGCTGTGAAATACTTAGATATTAAAAATGAAGATTTGCATTAGTGTTCTGAATGTGTTTTCTCATTTGAGCAGCATGTTGAACTCATGGTGAAGGTAGTAGGCGTTGGTAGTTGTAAGCCTGTTGTGGAAAGACTCCTAAAAAACAGCTGTTCTTATTTTCTCTGTTGGGAGGAAAGCTTGGAGACTGTTGAAATCACCCTCTATTCATGCTTTCTAAAATAATTATTTCACTTGTAGTATTTAGCTCAATTTACAAAAAGGATATGACCATCATCTTGGGGGGGAAGTCCACAAAAGGATGGGGTAAGATTAAGCACAATCAACGCATGTAACTTTTAACTATGTAAGATTATTTTTTTTAATATGTTTGAGACAGTTGTACAAATAATTGTGTTTATTAACACCTAATTGAATAGCAGAAATCTAGGTCAACTGAAGGAAGATTTAATGTTTTACTGTTTTTCAATTACATTTCAGCATATACAGGCATTAAAGTGGCGCCTCAATTCTTTAAGAGACTTAGAAACTTTTGTGAACCCTTTTGACCAAGCTGCCTCACAGACTACCTGTAAAGGTTCACACATTCATGGTAGAAAATGTGAGGCTTGAGTGTGTTAAGTTCTAACCATGTTAACACTACCCAGCTTCACAGAGAAGCAACATTTCATCTCTTATACAAAACGCACTCAGTTTAGGCAGTTTTGTACATTTCTGTTTGTATGTTTTGTGTTTGCTGTGACTTTGAGTGAGCAATTATATTCAAAGTACTGCACAATAAAGACATGTCTGATTTGTATATTCTGGTAGCTCCCAGTCTTATTAAAATACATAAAATCACAAATTACTGTCAGGATGCTGTCCTTAGCAGAAAGTTACGGTTTGTTTTGTTAGCAATGTAACCAAGTATATAATTGTGCTATTAGACTGTTATATTCTGGCAAAACCCTGGAAGTCTCCAGCTTCTTCACTGAAGTCCACTGAGTGAGCACAGTTAGGGTTTTCAAAACCTTGTTGTACGACTTAGAATGTCCCTCGAGTGGGATGCATGCTGGAGACTGTCATTTATGAGTGCATCTGGATGGTGCTGGTACAGTGATGCCAATCCTCGCATGGACAACTTCCACCACTATGTGTGAAGCATATCACTGGTGGGGAAGCTTTAGCGATGAAACTGTGTTTTTTAAGAAACTTTTAAGTGACTGGATTCAAACTAGAAAAGTGTTAGTGCAAGTTCCTGTTCCCAGCCTTACATGACTACCCTTGCTGCACTAAGGGGGACTGGACTGGCAGTACAAAGGAGCACTAGTTCTCGTTAAGTAAATCCCAATTTAATTTCTGAGCCATCTGTCTTGTTACCATAGTTCAAGATCTAAAATATTATATCTGTTCTACATCCACTTTTTGAAGCATTTTGATTCTAGCTTATTTTTGCTCTAGGAGAATTGTGGTTTAGGATTTGGGTTAGTCTGTACTGGACGTGCCATAGTTGAAATCAAAACAGATCCAATTCGTGTTTTTTCTTGAGCTCTCAGCGTCACAAGAATTTGCAAGGAGTTTGCTATGATATTTTAAAAGTTGTAGACAATTGTACACAATGTTTATATTTTATCATTTGGAATGGGAGGATTCTTCTGCCTTTCAAATCATCTTTTGTATTAAATCATATTAAAACATTTTATGCCCATTAGGAAACTATGAAATAAAAAAAACCCCAGGATGGTCAAACCTGCTTATTTTTTATTTTTAAGATGGAGTTTGGTAAAGTCTTAAATTTGCCCGTATGAAAAATCCTAAACTAAGCTTGGTTTCTTTTAATTTGTTTATATTCTTCCTTTGTATTTGTTTTTGTCTTGTGATTTATTTTTGTCTGAACGTTGAAGTCAACTGAAGGTGTCTACATCGATGAACATGATTACAGAGAAAGTATGCAAAGAGAAACATGTCAAAAGTGTGATAGGAATGGCAGAAAGTACAAGGAAATGCTTGTGCTGTAATTTGTGCAAAGAAGTATAGAATTTGCATAAAAGTCATCTTTATGCTTTTATAAAATTTATTTAAGCTGTATTCTTAAAACTTTGCTATGAGAAAAATTGAGAAATGTGTCTTAATGGTGTTTGAAGATAGTAAAAATACTGCAATTTTTGGCCTTGAAAGCATAGAGAGGAACACACACAAAGTTTGGAGCAGTTAAGTGTTTTATGGAAATCAGAGAAAAGTATGTACAGTTCTTTCCGGCATGTGAAAATTGATCTGGAAGTTCAAAGTTTGCATTTCAGTAATGTGGTGGTTGTGAGACAAGTTGTAATGACTCTCAGACCACTTAAAACACTAAAGCATCTACCTAATCCTATCATTCCTCTGATTCTGCCAGCCAGTTAGAAGAAAAGGAGTTAAACCCAGATTACCTACGCGAGATGTAGCTTAATACTTTAGATAAGGGAGAAGGACAAGGCAGTTCCTGGGTAGCCAGGAAGCCATCCTTTCCAGTGGCACCCTCAACATTGCACTTCGCTATTTAGTTTTTAAAGCACTTGACCTTGGAGGATGTCTGTAGTTCACATTTGTCGACAGGATTCAGCAGATGCTTTGGTGAAAATTGTAAAAAATGATGAGCTGGAGTGCAGTCTGAGGCAGTTTCATATATGGTGTTGCAAAGGTGAAAAAGGATTGGAAACCCACTCTGAGTTTATGTGCTTCAAGTCAGAACCTGAAAAGCTGACAACCCTGGGAAACCACTTCAGTTGCGAGCTGCTAATAGACGATTACAGCCTGGCCTGCCCCTGCCTTCCTAGGAAGATTCACAGGAGAAGAGAATTTGGAAAGGCTTATTAGAATAAACTCTTCTTTGGCCCAAAAATTGCTGGAAAAATACAACATTGTATTGAGCCAAAGACAATATCTTAAAAGAGAGGTTATAGGTAAGAGTATGTCCTGAGCGCAGAAATTGGAATATATTGTGGCAGAATTGGGAAAGATATGGTTGGAAAAGAAACAAATTCACAATTAGTAGTTAACGCTTTGAACACCTCCCTCCCTGTCCCAGATTTGCTAAGAAGCTTCCCAAAATGGCAAACGCATATTATATGCACGACATGGTGTTAAAATTATGTTTCTGAAGGTGGAGGATGCTGAGTGAAAACTACAGAATTATTTCAGCAATTATTTTTATGCATAATGAGAAGCCTTGATGAGTAACTGTTACTCTCTTATTTCGTGACTTTCAATAGAAGCCGTTTCACAGTTGGTGTAAGATGTAACTCTTTCCATCTGGTAGCTGATTACTGATTATTTTTAAATAACGATTTTTGCATATTAGTACAAGAAAATGTTTATTTTAGTGAAACATGTAGTTGGTTTTTTAAATATTTTTTTTTTGCTGTGATAGCGTGGCTGCTTCTGGTGCCCACTCTGCGCTGCGTCCTCTCTGTCCCAAATAACTCTCCCTATGATCCCAGCCAGGCTATGAATGAAATCTGTTGCAAGCTCCTGCTGAGTCCTTCACTGCCCTCCTGTATTTCTGATGCCAGTATTGCTACTTTAGGGACACCTCAGCTGGGAAGTGAGTCTGTCATTCATTAATGAATGCTAACTGTTGTTCTAATCTGAAATAATTAAAAAAAAAAA
>VZRU01020257.1:27546-74966 GCA_013398155.1 Pedionomus torquatus | reverse complement strand
TGAAAATGTGATAGGAAGGTTAATAGTATGACACTAGTTTTACTTAGAGGAATTCACGTGAGAAATTGGGGTAACTTTTTTGTTTCTATTGCAGTATGTGTTCCAAGTGTACCAATACAGAGCTTAGGTGATGAATCCATGTTTTATTTATTTTCCTCATCTCAACCCAAATGAACTGTACCTTGATTTGATTTAGTTTTTATAAAATGGCACAGCCCGTATTTGTGGTCTGGTAGGATACTGTAGTGTCTGACTGGAGTTGAACATGCAGTATATGTACTGAAGGAAAGTCATGGAAGAAGTCTGTGGTTAAAGAAATTTGCACAACTTTCTTTAACCATAGACTTACTTGCTATTTATTAACTTCTGAGTGATTAATTGTGGAAACTTCAGGTTGTATGTACATAAGGTATGCACAGGTTTGTCTGCAAGATCCTCTTCAAATTATCTGGGGCAATGAAACAGGAAAGAGTTGATTCCTTTGTTGGTCGTAGCCTTTCATGTGATGCCTCCTTTCATGTCCTTATCTGACTCATGCTTTCAGCATTTTGTTCTTCCCTTGAATATCCCTCTTACATTTTACTGCTTGGTACATACGGGTTCTGACGAATGGTTTAAGTGGAGACTGTGGAAAGACAAGTGGGACAAAGCAGGCAGACAGAAGCTTTTTAATGTCCAAAAGAGTTGCTGCAAGCACAGCCCTGTGGGTGGGTTTGTGAGGAAAAGCAGAGGAAAAAGGGTTTGAATTTATAAAGTAATACACTGGCAGTCACTGTTAACTCAGCAGTGTCTGATGAGATGAACCTTCATTTCCTACAATATGTTATCCCTCAGCTCATACATTAAATCTCCTGTTACTGTGGCCATATTTGCTCTCCCTGGCATGACTGTGTTGTGTGCAACTAACTTTAAAACCTAGACAGAAACATTTGTTCGTTTGATGTTTAAAGGAGAAAATGATGCATATATGAAATTTTCATCTTTAAAAACCCTGGTTAAATTCTATATTTAATCTAAATAGCGGATTAGGTTGTGGATCATTTAAAATGCTTTCTTTTGGCAGATACCGAACAAGTTTCAGACCTCGGTACACAATTGCATATAAGACGGTAACAGAGCTGGAATGGAGATGTTGTCCCGGGTACAAAGGGGAAGACTGCAGAGAAGGCCCAGCAGAAAAGCCAAACACTGCTCGTCGTCCTACACCACCAGCAAAAGCTGTGGTGAAGAAAGGCTTGGGTAACTTTTTGTTTGAAATTTTGTATGCATGATCACATCTGGTTTTTTGTTATTTTTTTCTTTTTAAGTATAAGAAACCCTTACGGTTTCTATTAAACTCAACTACTGGCAGGTACAAAATCCATATGGAAGACACTGTGTGGTGGGAAAATAATTGCCAGACAATAACAGTCTTGATGCAGAGAATTTCCTGAAGAATAATGAAGAGGTGGGTGTAGAACACTGACTGTAAATGCCAGCTGGCTACTCACGGTTCAGGAAAATCTTTGCATTAAGGCTGGGTTTTTTTGGTAAGAATTTAAAGGGGTTTTTGTGGTTTCTTCCATGTTCAGAAAAAAAAATAATTGAAAAATCCATATTAGAGAGGAACTATTATTAAAACAAAAAAAAAGTAGGTGTTAATTTTAACAATATATAATACTCTTTAGCAGTCTCACGGTTGTTTTTTTTTGTTCAAGGGTTTGTGCAGATTTTACAGATTCATGTTAGATTACTTGCCTTAAAAAAATACCTTAAAACATGAATGATGGTTTTTATATAAGATATTATTTTCTGAAGGGATAAGAGGGGTGCTGTTACTGCAGTATGGTACCTTTTCTGCATGATCAAAAAATGGTAAACAGATATTTCCTTCTGATGGAATTTTCCTCAACATCAGCAGAGATTAATGTCATGTATAGTGTTAGTCAGATTTCCATGTGTGTTTTTTGTGTAGTGGAACAGATTGGGATTGAATATATTGTTTTAAACAAGTCCTACAGGTTATGTACCTGCTTTAAAAATAAGCTTTTAGATCTAAAATATTTCCAAAAGATGATAATAAAACACAGTGATATCTTGGAGTAACTTGCACACTGCTTATGCTTAGACTTTTTTTTGTGCTCTGACCCTAGAACTGTAATTCAGTGCAAAAAAAGAACAGTGTGTATGTAATAGCTGCACTCTGGGTGTGCATACTTCTTTATTATTAAAGGAACTGGCCACTCTGCAAGTCTTGTGACTTCCTATTTTCTTTGCAATGTTTTTAAGTTGAAATCATAGAATCATAGAATGGTTGGAGTTGGAAGGGACATTAAAGATCATCGAGTTCCAACCCCCCTGCCATGGGCAGGGACACCTCCCACCAGACCAGGCTGCTCAAAGCCCCATCAAGCCTGGCCTTAAATACTTCCAGGGATGGGGCATCCACAGCTTCTCTGGGCAACCTGTTCTAGTGCCTCACCACCCTCACAGTAAAGAATTTTTTCCTAATATCCAATCTAAATCTTCCCTCTTCCAGTTTAAAACCGTTCCCCCTTGTCCTATCACTATGCTTCCTGACAAAGAGTCCCTCTCCTGCTCTCCTGTAGGCTCCCTTCAGATACTGGAAGGCTGCTATAAGGTCTCCCCAGAGCTTTCTCTTCTCCAGGCTGAACAGCTCCATTTTAAAAAATCCAGTTTAAAACTAAGAAAAATTCCTACAGCGTGTCCTTCAGACCTATCTCAGTATTGGTCTCCATTGTATATCTAGAATGCGTAGCTTGGAATGAATACTAAAATTCTTTTGTCTGAAGATTTAACTATTAACACCACTCCAACACAATATAGTCGCAACTTAATAGGGAACATTTCTTATCCTTACTTCGTCTGAAAAAATTATTCTAATGCTAACAACCTGTGTGTCTATATTCTATTGTATTTGAAGAAGTGTATTTTGTTCTTCACTTCTGCTTCCATACTTCATTGTTTTGTTTGGGCTTTTTATGCCTGTACTAGTATGCCTTAACTGTGCAAAGGCCTTTGGGTTATGAATTGTATAAAAGATACAATGCAAAATCACAATTAGGAATATACATCATGTATTTCTAGAGTCCACCTCATTCTGCCTAATGGCAAAGATGTATGGTAGTATGGAAATAAATATCATCATGTGGATTTACACATTAAAGTGATATTAAAAATTTGTTAAACTAAAGCAATTGGTGCTCTATCGGCAGGCTTGATTAACATTAGATGATTATTTGGGCTCACGCTCAGTATGTTGACTTACTAGTGTCTTGTTGCTGAGAATCCCAGAAAATGGGACTAGAGGGATCTTAAGGAGTATGTTTATTCAGCACCTAAGGTAGGATTAGCGATGTTTGTTCAGCCTCCAGTGGTGGAAATTCTGCTGCTCATGTGGACAGTGACTTCTGGCATTTCACCTTCTGTGGCTTGACTTGCTCCAGTTGAAGCCGGTTCATCTTGTCCTGTCCCATCAGTTGCAGAGGTAGAAAACAGTTTATTCCTTATGAGTTTGCAGATATCTTTCAGAATATCACTCCTCAGCCTCCTCTAGCCTAAATAACAAATTACTTTGGCATTTCCTGCAGTTTGTACCTTCTTGACCTCTGATAATGTTTCCCTTTCTTCGATACTTCCTTGATTTTCTGTAATCTTTGTGGAATTTTTCTTGAAACAGAAAATCCAGAATTGTACATGTCTCTACAAATGAGGTTCTGCCAGTGGCAGATGGATTAGATGGATGGTTTCAGATTCATATTAGGAAGAAATTCTTTCCTGTGAGGGTGGTGAGGCACTGGAACAGGTTGCCCAGAGAAGCTGTGGATGCCCCATCCCTGGGAGTGTTTAAGGCCAGGCTTGATGGGACTTTGAGCAACCTGGTCTAGTAGGAGGTGTCCCTGCCCATGGCAGGGTGGTTGGAACTCAATGATCTTTAAGGTCCCTTCCAATTCTAACCATGCTATGATTTGTGCTAGGTAAAAGTAGATTGCAACTAGAAATCTACTTTTCTTTTTTTAATTCAAATAGGATAGTGCTGGTGTTATTTTAATGTAACAAGTGTAGATGCTTAAAACATCCTTTTATACACGTTGCCTACTTGAGTACGTGTCAAATAATGAGGTATTTTTGAAGGATGTGTGATAATAGAATATCTTGCAGAACCCCATCCAGTAGATGCATTTGGACTCCAGTTTAGCAAAGTACTGGAACACAAACCCACTTTAGGCACAGAAATTATTGAATTCAGGAGTAGCACCTCCCTAATTATTGTTACAGGAAATGCAGTAACTCTGAGGTGATTGTGAAGTGATATGTATGGGTCATAATGGTCTGTTATATATTCTATAGCTTAGATTCATTGCTGGACAAGAAGTGGGGTTCTGCTTGATAATTTATTTATTTATTGCCAATGTAGTATGTTGGCAGGAATTGCTCAATGTGCTACAACTTTTAGTTGTAGTTAACTACCTCCTTAGTTTGGAGGGTTTTGATAATGTTTAATTATAAGCTAGTGAAAATGAGAAAAAGGGAACAAGCATTATGCATTTTAAAGCATTACTTGGCTTTAAGGAAAAGCCTCAGTTAATTAAAACAGGTACCACTGGGAATATTTACATCCAGACTTTGTTATTTCCATAAAACAGATGCAGAACCGACAGAAGCACCGGAACCTCCACCATATGAGAAGAAAATGCAGTTTCTTGAGGATGAATTGTTTAGACTCACACGATCGGTGCTTGAACTTCAGTCCTCTGTGGCAGGTGTGAATGAAAATCTAAAGTTGACTGTACAAGAAGATGCTAGTAAAATGTTGGTCACTTGGCTGAACAACCTTTATGACCGCCCAGAGCCTGATAGTGCAGTTGGTGGTGACACAGACAGTATTCATCTGCCTGGACTCCACAGCAATAAAGATCAAAAAGACCCTTTTATTGATTTTGAAATGGAAGATATAAAGTCTGAGCTAGCTGAGGTCAAAGAAGCCTTGAAGATGAGGAATGACAAGCTGGAGGAACTGAACGGAAAAGTAAAAGGCTATGAAGGGCAATTAAAACAACTGCAGGAGGCAGCACAAGGACCTACAATAACAATGCCCAGTGACAATATATATCAGGAGTATATAGACTCAAAATTTGAGTCCCTCAGACAGGAAATACTGGAAGGATTTGAAAAGAAAATGGCAGATCTGAAGAACTCCTGTGAAAACAAACTACAGGATATACAGCAGCAGTGTGATGACAATGACAGTAACTGTTCAGGAATAACTGATGTTATAAGAGGAAAAGAGAATGACTTGAAGAAAGAAATAAATACTCTCCGAATGCAGATTCCATCAAACAAGTCCAGTTGTTGCAAGGAGGGTGAGAGAAGTTATTTTGACCAACAGATAAAAGATTTAGATAAGAAAATTGACAGAGTGGTGGAAGCACACAGGATCTTGAATGTTAGAATAGATAATGAAATCAGTCGATTGTCAACTCCAGATCTAGAAGACATGTTTGGTGAGAGATTGGAGGAGCTAGATGCGAGGATGAATGTTACGGAACGAAATGCTGAAGAACATTGCTTTTACGTTGAGGAAACTCTCCGCAATACTATAGCTGCTGAGGTAGATGAATTGAGAGATTTGTTTGACCAAAAGCTACGTGCCCTAGAAGATAGGCTGGGTGGCACTATTTTAGAGATCGCTAATACCACAGACCCAGATGGAATGTATATTAATCCTGGGCCCATCTTGCCCAGTGACGCAGGATATCCAAATGAACAATTTACAGCTGAGATTAATTTTGTGAAGAACAAACTATTGTCGCTTGAACACCTCTGTGGGCAGAGATGTCAGTCTGCACCACAAGGTACAGAGGACCTTCAGAAAGAGCTAGAAAATTGTAACAACAAATACAATCACTTGCTTTTGAAAACAGAGAACAACTCTGTTCTCCTGCAGTCTCTGAATAGCTCTCTTAATGAGAAACTCAACTTAATTAAGGGTAACCAACGTGACATCCAGAAAATGCAGAGAGATGTACGTGTATTCCGGTATAGTCTAAATGTCATGGATAAAGATGTGAAGAACCTCCAAGATGGCTTGAATAGCTGCAAGGAGCAGCTTCTGGGTGTCAATTCTACCTGTAGAAAAACACAACGAGGTGTCTTCCGAAAAATTGATCAAATGCAAAGGACATTTGCGAATCAAACTGCTCATCCCAGCGATAACTGCTGTGGGGAAGTGAAAGAGAGACTAGAACAACTGAATGACCATATCCTGAATGATCTTAGCAAGTGCAAAGAAAAGACCCAAGGCATCCAGGAGGGTGTTTTGGATGTTGAGAGCAGAGTCTCACACGTTGAAAAAGTTTGTGGCAAGCTGGACTCAGTCTCAGGTAGTTTGGAGAAGATAAAAGAAGGTCTGAATAAGCACATAAGCAGCTTGTGGAACTGTGTCCGTGAAATGAATGGAACTATAGCATCTCATTCCACAGATATTTCTGGCCTCAAAACTTCTGTCCAACAGTTTTACAGTCAAGTCTCCAAAATCACCACAGACATTGAAGGCATGCTGAAATCTCAGTCTGACACGAGTAAGTTTTTTTTTCTTTTTTAAATGCTTTTCTTTTTGTTTGATTTTCAGCTGGCTTTCTTTTCCAAGTCATTTATAAAGGAACTAAACAAGGGAGGAAAAATTTAATATTACATATTACACAATTTCTACTTTGTTTTTACAGTAACTCTAATTTTGGCTTTTGCTCTAGAACACCATTGAGGACTTTGAGTGCTTTTAAAAGTGTTCTCTCTAAAAAAGAAAAAAAAGTCTAACACTTTCATCTTTACTTTGAGCCAGAATAAAGGCAGTGGAAAACTAGTGGTTTTGGGTAGCGAGTTTTAAGTAATAATTACAAGTGAGTCTTATTCCAGTTCATTTGATTTGATTTTTTTGTTTTGTTTTGCTTTGTTTTGTTGTGCGAGATTATTCTTGATTCCTCAGGGGAAACTGAAAAGTAAATGGAGAGAAATGAAGTCAAAGGAATTCAAATTTATGCTAAGAACGGTTCCATGTAAGTTTTTTTAAGAGCCTGAGTTAATGATTGTAATTCGGCTTCAACTCTTTGATTTAGGACTTTTGTAAACAAGCTCTGGCATATCTTGGTGAGGCTATATAAGACTTGTGCTTCATAGCTCTCCCAGAAGTTTGTGTTCCCACGGTGTAGCTGGCAAGTTGGCAATAGGTGCACACTGCAGCTGGCAGTGTTTTCCCACCTCAGCCGCTTCTGTTGGTAGTCCAACGGGTTGGTTCAAATCTACCTCTAGAGGTGGTTTAAAGTTTGCATTGGAGTGGCTGAGAAGCAGAGGCATGTTCCCTTTGGCTCAAAATGCTGTGAAATTGCTCAAAATGTAACCTCAGCATGTTGGTGAACCTTGCCATGAAGGGTTAGAAACCTTGCCAGATGCCACTCAGTTCCCTCTGCAGTTCTTGCTCCAAAGCACAGCAACAGGTTGTTTGTCTGAGAGAAACAAAGTTTACAGAAGGAAGTCGAGTTCCTGTTTCTGTTAGCATGATGTAAAACCATAGGAATTGGAGACTGTTTTGAAACTGCACTCCTCAGTTCCTTGACACTTCTGGTTTTAATTCTGTGCACGTGTGAGATAAATAAGAGGCTGATTTCTGTGACTGGACCTAAAGCAGAAGAAGAGGTGCTGAGGGAAGAGCCTGTGGGCTGTTATAGCTGATGGTGGGTGGTTGGGGGAGATAAGATGAGGGTCTGTGAGCACTTTTGCTTTAATAGACAAGTTGTGCATCATGAAAGGTCTGAAAGTAATTTCTGCAGGGAAGAGTATCTTTCTTACTACAAAGCAGAGACCTGAAAGCCTGTGATAAATGTGTTTGTGTTTAGTTGTTTAAAACCAAATGTATTGCAGTGTTTGACGCAAAAATCCTCCTGAGATGAAAAGTTCTTCTTTGAAATTAAAAAACACCACGACCTTTCTCCTCCTCTAAAGGAAAAAGTGAAGGAGAAAGCAGGGGGTCTGTAATTCTCAGAAATTCCTTTTGCTGAAATCTTGACTTAAATTCAACAGCATTAGGACCTTTGCCCCTAGATCGTGGAAAAGCAGACCCAGTCCCCATTTAAATGTAGGATGTTTTCTCTATGTAATCCTATTTCTCATCCATCTTATCCAAAATAAGTTTGCACTGGGGACCAACATTGGGAGGAAGGTCCAGGATACACAGAATAATCTTTCTCGGGCTATTTAAAGCAAGTGTCCAAGTGGCCTCATGAGTTGAATTTATCAGCCCCTGTTAGAAGGTTGTAAAGCATTAAAAAAGGCTTAGCATTAAAAAAGGATTTCCACAGCATAGCACTGTTTCAGGGCAGACCTCTACATCCAGCATTGGGTGACAACGATCCAGGCAAGGATGCTATAGCAGGTACCAGGATGGCGGGTGCTCTGAGCATCCCTGGCTGCCATGGGGTGCCTCTGGCCTCTGAAGGATTTGTGAAGCACACACTTCAATCCCCAGATGTTTCCAATTATAGTATCACAGCACAGCAGGGCTGACTAAGTTTTGATGGCTGGATTCACAGAAAGATTTTGGCAAAAGAGCCTTTTTTGGAAGCAGTTTGCGAACCCTGTTATGTGAATTGGGTATGGCTTTGACTGTTTTTATGTCTGTGATCCACAGTATTGTCTCTGACACCAGCATCATTTGAAAAGACAATTTTCAGTTCCTGGCTGTAGATCGGTGTTAAGTTTCTTATGCAGTATTTGCCAGTGCATTGTAACATTCAGATGATGTCATTTGACTTTGGAAGGGCCAAAACAGAAACAAGTTGTTACTAATAACAGTTGCTGAGGGCAGTAAGGCAAGGATATGTTGCAAGAAATACGATATAAAAATCCTATTAAGTAGTGTAAGCCCAGCACGCCCTAAACCTGAGCAAAGTCAGATGATCTTAGGACTGTGGCTGTGATATTCTGAGTTTTGTATTAGGATCTTTGAAATGCCTCAGTCCAAACTAACAAACCAAGTTAGTGAATGATTGTACGTCAGGTACAGACCCAGAAACAGACCTATATTTTATTTGTTATAATTTCTGGTGAAGGTAGTGCAGCATCCTGCCATTCCCTGTCCACGAGGGGTGGCAGGGGCAGGCGGTGGTCTGCTCTGAGCTCATGGGGGATGACACACCATGTGCTTTGCCAAGGGAATGTAATACATCAGCTCTTTGGTACGTTTGCTCTTCAAATGGCAAGAAACTGAAAGTGCTGTTAAAGCTAATGGTCTCTTTTAACTTGCTGCCTATTCATATGGATTCATGAAGCTTTCTAGGAGTCAGAAGTGTGGTCTTGCGGCCAGATACCATGCTGGGAGTGAAGTTCACTTTGGTTATGGTTATTTGACCTCAACTGCAATTCCTCTGGTAATTGCCTCTGTGGCAGGGTTTCGAAAAGCAAAAGCAACAGCTAAATGTTGTCTGCTGAAGTTATGCTCTAAAAAAGCAAATGTATGGTTTACATTACAGCATTGATAAAAGGCATTATAAAACCTTAGTGTTATAGTGCAAATAAGAGAATCGTAGAGTTGATTCCTCTAGAATCCCTATGAGCTTGTGCAAAATGCAACTTAATTGTCAAATCCCTTTGGTATCTATAAGAAAATTCAAATCAGGTCTTTATGGCTTGTTGTGAGTCCAGTCAGAGATTCCTTTACTGATGTAATCACAGAATGACAGGAGTTGGAAGGGACTTCTGGAGTTCATGTAGTCTAACCCCCCTGCCAGAGCAGGTTGCACAGGAACGTGTCCAGGTGAGTTTTGAATGTCTCCAGAGATGGAGACTCCACCATCTCTCTGGACAGCCTGTGCCAGTGCTCTGTAACCCTCAAAGTAAAAAATTTCTCCTCGTGTAGATGGAACCTCTTATGTTTAAGTTTATGGCTGTTACCTCTTGTTGTGTCACTGAGCACCACTGAAAAAAACCTCAGTAGTTTACTACTACTTTAGTACTCAGAGTTTACTATTTTTCTCAGTAGTTTGTTTCGTGCATCTTGTTTGTGTGTGTTTTGGAGGCTGAGGAGAGCATGGTCAGGACAGAACAATACTGGAAACAGATGTACCCTGAAGTACTGCTTCATGCACCCAGGTCGCTGCTTGACTTCCTTTCCAGCAAATCATTCCTGCTTCAGTGAAGTATATTTCAGGTTAAAGCTGCCTAGCTGAACAAGCTAAATAAAATAAAATACTTTTAAGAGGAGGAAGGGAACAAAACCATTCTTATTTTCAACCAAGGAGGGAAACATTTCCTTCTGTTTCAGTTGTGAATGGGCATCTGACAGCAGAAGCTGCTGTCTGACACGATGACCAAGTTGTCACTTATACCACTGCTGACAACCAGAGCAGCAAGGCTGCCACTGTTGAGGGCAGTGTTACTGTTCTCAGCTGTGTAACGATCTCAGCTCTGCTCTTTGCCTTCCCAGATGCATAGGAAGATGATGGAGAAGATTTCTGGTTTGTCACTGCTCAGCAAAGCTCAAGCACATCCAGCTAGATTCACCCTAGCCATCATTGGGGGTTCATTTTCTCATTGCCTTGCAAACTGAAAACACATGTTATGAATTCAGCATCAGAATAGGATGGCTCCAGTGTAACAACCCTGTCTAGTGATTTACTGCTACTTTGTCTTGCTATGATGCATCTCAGTAGAAAAGGCCAAAAAGGTTGCAAAGATGATAGGCCTAGATCCCTCTCAACCTGATTACTGGTGCTTAAAGTTTAGCTTTAGGTAAGTAATATTGGATTTAGCTTTATGGAGATGTAGTTGGATAATTCTGAATATTGCAGCATTGATGTTGCATGCAAGGAAGCATTTTGCACAGAATACAGGATTTGGGCCATTGATTGCTATTTAAAGTTTAGGAAAGCTAGCAGAGCAGTATATTCATTTTCATTGTGTCAGCCCAAGCTGTCGTCTTAGTAAAGCTCAGCTTAATTGACAAGAGAAATGACAAATACGTGCATCCCAAGGTAAAGCATTTTGCCAATTTGTTTTGAATGAGGTTAATCTGAAGATCTTAGTTGAAGGTCTAAACCTATGTCACTGTGGACAGAAGATATCTCACTAAGGTAACAACTCTATTAAACAGGTCCCTTTGATACTTTGAGCCTTTTTTTTGAAAAGTTTTATAAGATTTTTTTTTTTAATCCAGGGTTTTTTATGAAGATAATTTAAGTCTGTATAAAGTGAACATTTCAGTCCTCTGCCTTGTGGACAGCATTACCGAGTGAGCTTCAGCCCAGCTTTGTGGTGCATTACTTACATAAGTTTCAATTCTCACGACAATTAAAGTCAGCCAGCAAAGCTTGGGAAGGTATTTTTTCTAGCAGGTGTGTCTGGCAAATTCATGCAGATGGTGCGAGACTATGACTTCAGACAGCCTCTCAGTACTCTGGAAGGCTTATGTGAACTTTTAATGAGACTGAAAACTGAAACGAGATTCATGAGGGTAAAGTGCCGGTGTCAAGTAGTCATGAAACAGCACATGGGCTGCCAGTGATGCTGTCTGGACCTCAGTTGTGCACAGTGGACAATATTTGCATGACTTGCTTGTAAGCTCTTGCCCAAAGGCTCAGCATAAGGCCCTCCTGGGGGTCCCCAGCTGTGCAGCAGAGCCAGGAGAAGCCTCACACTACATCTGCTTGTAGGCACAGCCATTCGGTTCAGCCCTTGCTGCTGGTGAATTTCCCCAGGCTGATTTTGGACTGTGATGAACTGAAGTGCTTCATTCTCACTATGGTACCCTCAGAACAGTGGTCTCTGCGGTGGACCATGGCAAGCATCTCTGGTCTGATAAATTTGCAAGGGGATGTTTGTCCATTTCCCCAGAAACTCGCTTCCATCCTTTAGTCTCAAAACACATCCAAAATAACCAATGCTCATGTTTAATTTAGAATGAAATTCTAATACTGTGTAAAAGCTGTCATTGCATCTGCTAAAATCTACACAGCTGCAAGTTCATGTTCTTAATGTAGATGTGATTCAGTTTCATTCTTGTAATCTAGGACTTTGTTTTTATGAATAAACCGTAATTCCTATAAAGGGCTTAGAACTTGACCAGAGACACAAATGTAACCGTGTCAGCGCTGTTCAACCCTGATGTCATACATGTTGGCTGCCCTACTGGAAAAGTCTTTTAATGGTATCTCCTCTCTTCAAACAATAAAGGCTTTTTCTGGTAGATTATATCCTAGGGTTCTGCCTTCGTTGTCAGAAAATATTAGTAAGGGGAGTACCTGGAATTTTAAGGTCGCTTTTCAAAGTAGGGAAAAAAAAAATCTGTAAGTCAGTGTACATTTACTCAGGATTTTTTTGCTGTGGATATGTTATGGTAGTACTAAAGGGTCAGCCTCATGCTAGGAGTTGTGAGGGTACAGAGCCGAAAGTGGGAGCAATGGGCAGGAAGGGGTTCAGGAGAACTGACCTGAAGGTAGAGAGAGAGCATGCAATAGAGATGAAGGCATCTGTGGAAATAGTTATGATACACAGCCTGCTAGGTGCGGAAGGTCAAAGCTGGACCAGTTGGTGAACATTCACAGATTATTTTGACTGCTGCTTGTCCTGTCTCTAGGCTGTTTTCCTTCCTTTTCCTGTGTCTTGCAGGCTGGGAAAGAGAGAACTTTTTAGTACTGTAAGAGTGGAATGGGGTTTTGCCAGTGCAGTCTTGGGTCTGAGGAGAGAGGTAGCCCCAAATTGAGTCCTGTTTTATTTTAAATTATTTTTTACAAAAATATGCTATTCCATATGGTATTTTAGGCAAATAATTCTGTATCTTTCCTCTTCTTTCATCATTTCAAAGGACGACCAGAAGTACCACGTCAGCCTTTGCCACCAAGACCACCCCTGCAGCCCCAACCTGGCATATCCCTGATGCCATCGAGGCCAAGAATACAATCCCCGCGACAGAGGATCCCCCTCCAGCCACCGCAGCCAAGACCTCTTCCACGCCCAGCGCTGCCAGGATCAGGAGTTGTGCCATTTCTGCCTGGAACAACCGGGATCATCTTGGAGACTGGAGAGGCAGGGCCTCCTGGCACTGTTCTAATGTCAGGAAGAGGGCGGCTTAGAAGCGTGGATGGTCAGGCTGGTCAAAGTACCATGCCCATTGCTGAAGGATATGCTGGAGCTCCAGGTGAGAGAACCAAACTAATGGGCAATCACTCCCGTGTAAATTCAATGGACATGCCAGGTCTTGCTAGAGGGGTGACACCAAGATGTGTTGTGCTTTACCAGCCACCTTGCAGCCTTTCGTGAGTGTCTGTTACAGTTCTTGCCCCTGGGAATGAGTGCACAACAGAGATGATTTGTGAAGGGGCCGTTGCAGCCTCCAGCTGGCTACAGAAGTAGGGAAAGCACATTCGGTGCCAGTTTTGTTGCCTTTGCCAAGGCTGCAACAAAGTATGAGGGTCAACCAGGCTGATGTAAAATCCTTGATAACTACAGCAGGCCTTGCCACTAGGGAAGCTAACTTTTTCCTTGCCGTAGTCCTTGCCAGTGGATTTAAGACATTATAGTAAGAATTTAGTTTTCTTTGCCATGACCACCCCAGTTTAACAATAATTGAACATTTCACAGGAGATGCTATATGGTAGCTATTTTGCTATGTTGCTGTTCAGTAACAAAGGATGCTTCTTAGAATATTGCAGTGGTACTTTGTCATAAAGAACTCCATGGTGTACAGTCACACATAATATTTCTCCTTTGTAGGATATCCAAAGTTATCTCCTCCTGCCACGGACTCGCAAGGTAAGGCAGCTGTTTCCTAAAATTCTTTACATGGGTACTTAATCTTTATTTCAGTCCCTGGAAAGCCACAGTTGAGAGAATAAAGTGTTGATTTTTGGTATTTAGGTTTAGCAGTGAGGAAAATCTGACAGATTTTTGCTATACCTAAGCTTTAAAACATAATCCACATCCTTTGAAAATATGAGGGGTTTGTGGTTTTGAAACATAATTTGTGTTGGTTTTTCTTTCTTTTTTTTTTTTTTTTAAATACAAAGGGTTTCTATTTCCTAGCAAATGTCACTGCTGACCCTTTTTTTCCTCTTAAATGAAAAAATATCTACTTCCTTCTGAACATTTTGATACTTCTTTAGTCAGGTGTGGATAAAGCCAAGACTAAGATCTTGAAGCACCATTAGTATCTGAGCCAGTGCATGGGTTGGTCTTCCTTGAGGGGGGTTCTGATTTTCTTAGAATCATGAGGTCTCGTGTTCCTGACCTCAGTGAAAGCAGGAGTGTTCCCACTGACAACCATAGTTTAAAAAGATTAAAATGAAGTATTCTTGGCTTGGTGGTGTTTTTTTAATTATTTCTAATTTTTAATATCACATAATTTAGTGTGGATTTGTATGATAAACAGGCATAAATCTTGTGTGAAACATTCTAGTTGGCCTTGAGAAATACACTGATTGGGTGCTGCCTGCCCTACAACCTCACACTCAAGATATTATCAAACCCTGGGGAATAGTATCCGGCATCAAAGTGAATAATCCCACCCTCTTCAGGAAGAATGATTTCATCTAAATTTGTTTGAGGAAATATGAAAAATAGAACAATAGGGCTTTATGACATCCAAAATCCTACCCTTGGGACTTAGTTTGATGGCCCAATAAAATCACAGATACATATCCTGAAGACTGGTCCGGGGACTAACAAAAAGAATTGTAAAAAGATCAAAATGTTATCCTGATATTTATACTTTCTTATTAAAAATCTGTGATAACCTTAAAGCAGTCTTTTTGCATTTGAGGATTGTGGTGGTAAGAACAAGCAGCACTAGATGAGGTTTCTGGAAGAGGATGAGAAGTAAAGAAACGTTCGTTTATCTTGATGCCAGCAAAGCTGATACAGATGTCTAGATTTCTGCGATAAATGGATTTCCTGGGGGTTTTCTTCCACTTCATACAGCCTATTGCTGTTTATAGACAGCAGTATTTTAATAATTTTATGCTAAAACTGTGTGAAACAGTAAGTGGATGTTAAAAGTATTGAAAAGGCAGGGTGTGGCAGGCAGCATGCTTGGTGGGACATGTTGCAAAGAAACATTATCACCCTTAGGATCCAGAGAGGGGTGAGCTCGACCAAGGAGTTCCTTTTCCTGATATCAGTGTCCCCGAAGACCTATCTAAATATAAGACATACTTGCTGAGCTGTCCCATAACTTCCCCCCAAATGCTTTGCAAACCCCAATGGCAGGGGCAGTCATAGAAAACAGAGCGGTTAAGATGGCGCAAATAACTCTTAGACTTCTGTGGAGTTAGAGCATTTACATCCACTGTCCCTAATAGTCAGTGTCTGATTATAAACAACAGAGAGTGAGCATTCTGGGGCAGATTTCAGCAGTTAACAGTGTTGTAGAAATTAGCAGCTGGAGAAAGGAAGATTTTTGGCTTATTGGAGGAGGAACTTAATGCTTAAGTAAGGCATCAAGGAATCCTTAATATCTAATTTGTGCAGGACCACAGTTTATCATGTCTTTGCCAGTCTTCACCCTGTATATTTTGTGTTACTGAAGTTCAAATCTGAAAGAAGATCAGACCTTCTTGTACTGTAATTCCTAAAATAAGTAGCTTGTACTATTAAATTTGCTTTCTGAGTACTCCCTTTCATTTCTGTTTCTGAATAGCTTTTGTTGTATAAAAGCACTGCTCAGGAAGAAGTTGAGGGCTCCCACTATCATGCTCTTCTTGAATGCTGAGGCACATTTGCATATTTTCAATACCAAAGTATTGCTTGAGTTCTTCAGATTAATTAGTTGTCTGTTTGCATGTGTCTCACAATATAGTGTTGTAGGTAAAGATCTTCAAGGACTTAGAAGTATTAATGAGAGAGCGTAAGGCACAGGATTACCTATTAACTCTATGTTCACAGGCAAGGAGTTTATGACAAAGGTGAGTTAAGTATCAGGACCTAAGTGCATTCAGCTGATCCCTTTTAATACAGAAAGAATTGAAACAATTGTTATTTAAAGAAACATCAGCAGCCAATGCTATTGCCGCATGGCAATTTTACAGTTAGGAAAATTTTTGTTTGCTGGAGCAAAGAAAATTGCAGAGGCAGAAGTAATGAATTGGCTGCTGAACTGGTCTGGGAACTGATGAGAAAATGCATGTGAGATCCCAGGTCACTCAATTAGGCAAGGACAGAGCCAAGAAGAGGATTTGGACGTTCTGATCAGCATACAGAGGGTCACAGTGAAAAAATTCACTGAAAGCACAAATTCCCTTCCCCACCCTCTCCCTTCATGCAGTGCTGCTTGTGTCCTTAACCCTGCAGCTCCAGTGGAGGATGTTCACTCCGCTCTGAAAGAAATAGCGTCATAAAGAAAATGACTGAGTTAGTGAGCCCTGCCACTGTGCGAACACTGTTGTATGTATCTGTGCCAATAAAGGGCTAATTTTGGTTTGGGCTTTTTAATTCTTCTTACTTACCTGATACTCGACCATCTTTACTTTCTCCATGTGACTTCAGGGAGCCAGCCTTTAGGACATGTTTCAAATCTAAAGGCATGAGGTTTACTATCCTATAAGATTTGTGTTGTTGTAGGTGGTCCTTGATTGGAAGAAAGAGTTTACTGAATGTATAAATTACCCTGCTGTGCTTGTGATGGGTTCTGTTGCATGGTTAGCTCTTCCTTTTGATTATTGGACAGGGAACGGTATTCTCATTAGTACACATCACAGGGGAAAGTGGTTTTGCTGACTGAGGTAGAGAACATGTGATCACCCGCAGTTGCAGCAATAGTTGTGTTTTGCTGCTGTTTGCATGAAAGAACAGTGCAATTCCTAGAAGGATGCTGAAGGATAGGGTGGGAAAGGTAAGTGCTAGGGCAAACCTTCTCTTGCTGCAGTGTGAAAGGTAAGAATTGTAAGAGCTCTCAGGAGAAAAGTAGCTCTGTCTTTATAACACACCGAGGGAGTTATCATCCACATCAGAAACACTGTGACTTAGAGCAGAGCTAATGGGCCCAGCTTCCTTGAGCACTCGCTCTTGGAAATCAGTGTGGCACTGTGCTGTGCTGCATGGCTGTCCCATAAGCAGAGGGAACGTTCCTGAAAATGAGATGTGCTGGGGTCAAGCTGGAGAGTTTAAAAAAAAAAAAAAAAAAAAAAGTTGTGTAGATGATAAATTGCAGATACTTCTGTCCCATTTGCTTCAACTGAAATGATGCATTTTGCCCTCACTTAGATTTAGGAGTATTGGCCAAGCAGAGAAAATCTGACATATCCTCCCTACTCCTGCCATATGCAAAGGAGTCATAAGTGCATACTGACAAATGAATTACCTATTTATGGTTTCTCTTCTATGTAGATTCTTGAAGAGTCCTCATTCTAGTTGCTAAGTAATTGCCAGCAGCACTATCATGCTCTGGGTTTTTTTTTTCCGCCTTTCATCTTGATACAAAATGCCTGTGCTGTGCACTGTTTTGTTTTGCTTGATTTTTTTCTCCTTTTTCTCCTTCTGGCCATTGAGCTCTGTGGGAGGCATGAACTGTGCTGGGAAGTCAAAAGAGAGGTGGAGAACCAGAAATAAAACTAGCAGATGGGTGGAAGTAGATGTAACCTAATAAAGGCCACCCGTGTATCTTCTGTGGTCTTTTGACTCCCCAGAATGCATTATACCAGCTTAGATTGCCACAAACACACATACCTGATCCTGCTTAGGTGTGTGTATAAATATATGTCAAGTGAAACTTTCTGAAACATCTGAAGTCAAAGAGTTTTTTCCTCCCCCAGAAGCTGTAAAACTGTGGTTGAATTTTTTGCGAAACTTTCTGTCTGCCTGGCAGTTTCCTCATCAGAGCTGTGCATGTGGCTCCCAGCTTTTAAACACTTTCGAAATTTCTTCCTGATTTTTATAATTCCACAACACTGACTGCTTAAGTGAAAGCTGTTTCCAAGCCTGGACCTTGCCTAGAGAAGCTGAACTTTGGTCTTTGCATGAAAAGGAATGTTTACAATTGGGAACATGTAAGAGAAGGTGGTTCACTTCTCTGTAAGGTTCCGCAAAAGCACTGCTGAGAGCTTGTGGAAGTTTCAAAGAGGCGCAGTTCCAGCTGGAAGCAGGGAGGGAGGGTAAGGGAGCACAGGCACGTTGCATCTTTCCTGTGCCTCCTTATATTGCCCACTAAACTGATCTACAGGATATCTAGAGGTTTTTGAGATTTCTACTTTGGACAAACTCAGATGGTGTGCTAAACTAGGCTGCAGATCTGAAGCAATTTCAGCAGTAAATTCTGGCAATATTCTAGCAATTAGTGCAGGAAAATCTTGAAGGATGCCTGGCGAGCCAGAGCAGGAGTTGCTCCCTTATCCAGATGACACCAACCTGAATCCAGAATTGTAACTGCTGCAGACAGAAAGGCTGGTTTCTGGACAGACGGCAAATGGTTTCTGCCATTTTTGCAATATGACTGCAGGGGAGAGAAACCTTTCCAAGTGAGCCAACAAGAAGTTAGTTGAGGTGCATTTTCAGTTGGTTTGAGTCTCAGGAGAAGCTAAGAATACAAAGAGCTGCTTTTTCAAAGTAAGCATGGTATTAAGGTGGTGGAGCTTTACAGAAGCTGCTTAAGTAACTCGACTTCCTGCAATTAATTTTAGTCCTTTCAAATAACCTCATCTTAGTTCACAGGAGCACCTGCAGGTGCACTGGCAGGTAGGAGTAATGAAAAAGGGCTTCTATCTGTTTCCTGACTCTGAGACAAAATACCAAATAAGCAGAGATAGATGCATGAGATCTACGTGAGACACAAAGATACATGAGGCAGCTGGTTACTAGCCCCTGGGGGAAACCCAGGTAGTTATTTGCCGTTTCTGAAGTTGCAGGCATGTCTTCCCCTTGCCTTCCCCTCCCACTCTTCCCATGCCAAGTTATTCAGAATAAAAGGGAAAAAAAAAAAGACAACAGCAGAGCATTTGTATATCTGCGTATTACATAAAGTTTTATCACTTTTGTACTTCATATTTTAAGGGATATAATCTGAATTGAACATTGGTTGCTCATGGGCATCTCAGATTGAGAGGAAAAAAAACCCCAAACATACATTTTAAGGAAGGGAGAAGAAGGAGCAGGGGTGGAACAGCACAGAAGACATAGATTCTAACCTGAACAGGTTAGAACAGAAAGAGCAACTGAGGACAACTTTAAGGGTGTTCATTGTTACCAAATTGCCCAACCAAAGCAACAAGACTTGACTACTTCTAGGAGTGTTCCTGCCTTAGGGGAAATATTTAGGGGAAATGGAACTAAAATGGGACTAACAAGTCATTGATCACTAGAGTTGGCCATTAAGTCAGTCTGTTACAAGTAAAAGTTTGTCCTAATTGTCTAAACTGAGTGTATTTTGTCTAACACCAGTGTTTAGCTAGTAAGCAGAGAACCACTATAAAATAACTAAGCATCTGTTTGATCTGCTGACAAAAGAAAAAATAAGTGAAAAGTTGCCCAAAAGAGAATTGCAAGAGAGAAAAGCCACGGTGATTGTTCTCTTTGCTTTAATACCAAAATGTTACTTCTTATAGCTATTTCCACTCTCTCAGCAGTGAAGGTGAGAGATCTAAGGTGTGGGCAGCTTCTCAGCGTGACTAGGAAAGCTGTCATGAGCTACACACCTTACCGCTCCTCTTGCCATCATGATAGGGATGGAGAGTAGAGATGTACACGGGCAGCCTCAATCCTGCAGAAGGTCTGTGGCAGAAGCGTTGTTGAATTGAGGTGTGGCAGGATTTCTGCTGCCAGCATTTATAAGCCATGTACCTTTTCCTTAGGAGAAAAAAAAAAAAAAAAAAAAAAAAAAGAGGCAGCTGTGGCCAAGGAGAAATTTTATGGTGTGGGACCTGGGCCAGCAGTACATATTCTGCTAATTCTGGCATCCCTCAAGTGACAGGGTTAGTCCAAGTGGAGTATGTGCAGGAACAGAGATGCTGGGTTGTAAACCATGCCCAGGACAGGCTGTGTTGTCATCCTGATGTGACTCTGACTCATGTTGTTACCCATTTTAGGACCTGCTGCTGCTGCTGCTGCGGCCTCTCTGGTGTCATTTTCTGCTGGACTCACACAGAAGCCTTTCTCAAGCGATGTTGGCGTGGTTCACTTTAACAAAGTGCTTGTGAATGACGGAGACTATTATAACCCCAATACAGGTAACAGTCAAAGAATGGACCAACAGAGATGGCAGATGGGCAGTAACATGGGTTAACAGTGTTTAATTCTGTCTGGGGACTTGCTGGTGCATTGAACAAACACCCATCTAAATCAGACACATTGGGATAAAAGCTTCCTCTGGATGTGGACAGGCATGCACTTTGCCACTGCTGGTTTTCCACAGCTGCCCAGTAATACTGAGGCCCAACTCACCCCTACCTCTGAGGTTGTGCTCCTTATTCCACCTCAGACCAGCTGAGCCTGGGTTGCCCAGGTGAGGTTCCCACTCATTAACCCACTCGCTGCAGCTCAGGCATGTGGGTCACCCTGGGGAGAGGAGGGAGGTGCCTCTCTGTCGTGGTTTCAGCCAAATTTACCAAAACCTGAGTGACAGATGTCCCCCCTCCCCCCTTTTTGGTCAGAGAGGAGAGGAAGGAGTTAAAGAGATTTGAGAGTTTAGAACAAACTAAACTACTTTAATGAAAATATAAGTAATATAATAAAAAGGAAATTTAGGAAAAAGGGAGTATACAATATATACAAAACCGTATCAAGCTCCCAGGATGACGACCACGTCACCAGCAGGCTTCAGGAAAAGTCCCAAACTGGACTCGGTGATCGACAGGAGCCGGATTCCAGATCTGGAGTCAGGAACGCTCGGATCAGGATCAAAGGCAGACGAACAGGCAGAGTCCTCCTTGGATGTCAGCCATCGAAGAAAGGGCAAAAAAAGGGCGAAAAAGGGCCGAAGGGGCGAAAAAGGGAGTTGACCTGTTGATCCTTCAGCTTTTATACAGGGCATGATGCGGATGGGATGGAATACCCCTGTTGGTCAGTTCTGGGTCACCTGTCCTGTCTGCTCCTCCTTGAAGGTCGGACCCTCCAGCGGGCAAAATGCTGGAAATTATCTGACCTTGGTTCTTCCAGCAATAAGTCTAAACAAGGGCCTCTCTGCATACCATCCCTTGGTATAATCAGGTCTTATCACTGTGAGACGGAACAGCTCTGAACAATGTGCTGTTAATTTCAGAGTTTAGCTAGTTAGAAGAGGCCCAGCTAAGAAAGTAAAACTGTAGAACAGAAAATTGGTTCGTTTTACCTCAAAACAGGACACTCTTGAACAGTAACCACTGCCTGCTTCCTTCTCAAGCAGAGTATAAGAATCATAAACTGGTTTTGGGTTGGAAGGGACCTTCCAGCTCCAGCCCCCTTGCCATGGGCAGGTAACACCTCCCACTAGACAAGGTTGCTCAAAGCCCCATCCAGCCTGGCCTGGAACACTTCCAGGGATGGGGCAGCCACAACTTCTCTGGGCAACCTGTTCCAGTGTCTCACCACCCTCACAGTAAAGAATTTCTTCTTAATGTCTAATCTAAATCTCCCGTTTTTCACTCGAGGGTGTTCGACATGCCTAACCTACTGGGGACTTACACAGCATGTGGGTGCCTCTTGCCTCTTCACCCTGCTCCGAGTCATGGCAGCTGCTTAGTTGAGGAGGTTTCCAAAAGTGGACAGGACCTGCTTATGTAGGTAGAAGGACCAGTGGGCTCTAACGGCCTTCATGGCTGCTGCCAGTTGGTCACCTGCCCAGACTGACCTTGTCAGAGTTATCTGCACATAGCAATGGATAACACATGTCATTGTAATTTGACATCGTGCTAAGAGCGATCAGGTCTCTCCCTTTTGAGTAACTCTGAACAGCTCAGTCTGTCTCTCTTCTGCAGGCATTTTCACATCACCATATGAAGGGCGGTACCTGATCACTGCTGTGCTGGCCCCAGAGAGGGATGAGTACGTAGAAGCAGTGCTGTCCGTCTCCAACGCAAGCGTGGCTCAGCTCCACACAGCTGGGTACAGAAGGGAACTGCTGGAATATCACAAACCCTACTTGGGGAAACAGACCTGTGGTGGCCCTGGGACATTTCACCTCGTTCTTCACCTCAAAGCAGGAGATGAAGTAAACGTCGTCGTAACAGGAGGCAAACTGGCCTACACAGACTCTGATGAAATGTACTCCACGTTTAGTGGAGTTCTCCTTTATCCTTCCATTTCTCATGTTTAGGTTTACCTTGAACAAGAGAGAAGGGTAAGATATTCAGAAGAAATTAAGTGTAATAAAATTCAAAGCTTTAATATATTCGGTTTATATATTTGATTTCAGTGATGGATTTATAGTCTATACATAGACCGTTTCTTGTCCCCTGTTTCCAGAGGTAGCTACAGAAGAGAAGTTTCTGTAGCTAAATTAACTCCTTCCCAAGCCCATGTTTGCCCATACAAGCAGAACAAATGTTAAACAACCAATATGTTCTCAATGGATACTTTTCCACTGTGCTCTTGCTATTCCCTATTAAATTGCCTGTGCTGTCTTCTCCCTAGTTTATCACATTGTCCCTAGCGTATCAAAGTTTACATCTTCGCTGAAGTTTACAGTTGTGGTCAGCTATTTTCATGTTTTCAGTAAAGCAGGGGCGAGAAAGTAAGGTCACATTGGATGTGGTTATCACTTCTTAATTCTTGTGTTATTTAATAATATGTTGGGGTCAAGTACATTTGCATAAAAGGTTTGTGCATAGCAAAATGATACTTATTTGCATCAGTTTTCTTTTTTACTTTAAGGGTGAAACAGTGCTAAGAGATGAGCAACTCATTCCAGTCAAATGGAAGCAGCTGTGCTGGGAGAAACTTACCTTCCTTCAGCTTCCCCCTGGGCAGACGTGTATAAGGTGCAGTTGCTACTACTGAAAGAGTAGTTATTATTATAGTTATTATTATAACGGTTATTTTCAATTGATACAGTAAAAAAAGATGATCAGTTAAGCATGATGCTCTTAAGACTAAAGCTGGGCACTTGAAATGAATAGAACAGGTCAGAAAAATCTAAATCATCTGTGCTTAGCTAGAAAAAAATGGTAGTTTTGAAGTTCCAAAAAATTGTACAAAGCTTATTGCTGGCACTCCTACAGTATTTGTATTTAAAAAGAGATTTTGTCTTTGTTGCATCGTAGAAAACTAATCAGAGGAACCATGGTTGATGTAGGAAAATGTCCTAGCCAATACTATCAAACGCATAACCCAGCCCATTTGCGCCAAGTCTTTGCCGTAACCATCTCCTTCATCAGTGCTCTTCGGTGGGGTTGGTTTTAATATTCAGCATCTGCTTATATGGACAAAACTCCTTTAGCTTAAACAGATAAACACATTTAGGGCAATGGTATTTCATTTCTCATAGTAGCCACTTCTCAGTGGAGGTAGCAAAACTGATGACTGGCTCTTTCGAGTTAGTATTTTCATCTCTTTCATGGCTGAAAAAAACCCCCCACATTTGTGCTTTACTGAGAGCAGGACAATCCAGCTGTCACCTATAGATTCTTTTATAAACTGATCTTTTTTAATAGTCTATTCATGCTACGTAGAGTTGTATTTACCATAGCTGTTTGTGTAGTATGTTTCCTTTCTTAGAAATCCGCAACAGCTGTTTATAGCCTCAGAACAAATAATTCCTTTAGGTGAAAGAACTCCCTGTGCTGAGCAGCACAGCACAGTTTAGCTGAAGCCTTTCCATCTGAGGAGGTCAGATGAAGACTTACGCCTTTGTTGCTTAGTTTTGGAATAGATACTCCCTAATAACCCTGTTTCCAGGCGATGAGATGGGGCCTTCCCACAACAAACTGTCACATCCTGGAAGTTGAGCTGCTTGTGAGAAAAGCAGGCGGAACGAGCTCTCTCTCCGCAGAGGAGCTCTGAGTCAGTCCCCGGGCAGCGGGGATTGCACCGAGTTGGAAGCACAGGAAGGAAATTGCGAGTAGACTCTTAAAGCACCTGGTTTAGGAAGATCTCTTGGCACCTGATTTTCAGCAATGACGGTGTTACTGATAAGCAAAAGCCAGGACTGGATGGATTTTGTGGCAGGAAGGAGGGCTGTTTCTATAAGAACCTGCTACTCAGTAGCCAAAGGTGTACAGTCAAGTTGCCCTTCACAGCTTGATAAAGGAGCCATCCGCGTGCAGTGAGCAACCACCTGCTTGTTCAAGGGGGGCTTTGTTTTCCTGTGTCCTAAATCAACAGCCCCTTTCTGTCCCGTGCTTTTATAGGTCTCAAAACTGAAGGCACAGCCAGGAAGGATTGTTTTCTGTGTTTTCAGAAGCCTGTTACATCAACCACTTTTTAATTTATTTAAACAATTTCTCATTCTGTACAAAGGCTGGAGAGGCACTTCTCCTTATGTTTTTCACTCTCCTCAAGAAAGCTGTGTTCTCTAAGAAGTTGGCTCCAGACTGCATGTGACTCAAGTATTGTTGCATGATTGTTGCCTGCTCTAAAAATGACTCATGGAAACAAACAAAATGAGCTGTTTAAGGAGACCTAGCTGGCAAACACTGCCTTTTGGGTTTTTTTTCTTTTTTCTTTTTCCCTTCCAAGTGAGAGATTTTTAAGAATCAGCAGTGGAAGTTCAGTGCTAGAGTTGCAGAAGTTTTATCATCTAATTCTTAACCTAACCACTCTGGTAGATTTTAAATCCAGCCCACACATTATCACAAGCCTGGGTCTGCTAATAGAGTTTCTTCTTCAACAGAGGTCGTTCAAGCCCCCATAATGCAGCGTAACTGGTATCTGTACACAGGTAAGAAGCATCCTCTGAACTATGTCACAGTGGGGCCCAACGTCAGTGGTGTATTTTAAGGACACCTTTTAGAGGTAGTTTCCCATCTACCATCTCTAGCAGCACAGTGGCTAAAACTATGACCTTTGGCAAGGAACCTCTGTCTTAGATTTGTTGAGAGAGACTTGCGCCTTAATTTCCGCTTCCTTGGTAATTGCTGTAATTAGGATAGGCAGCTTAGTTCATCCTGATGAGGTTATTTTCCTGGAGCTTACAAAGCAGAGCATTCACCCAGCTGGGAAGAGCACAGTGCTAAATAGCAAAGAACCTGAGTTCTAGTCTCTGCTCCAGCATCTGCTTGGATAAAACGTTCATTAAAGCAGCAGCTGGAAGAGACCGAAGCACAGATGCAGAACAGCCCAGCTTCAAAGCAAGGAGCAAGAGCTCTGCTCCAGGATGCCCTGAACACACCAATGGAGCATTTACATCTTTGGTGAGAATCAGCAACACAACGAGGAGTTACCTGCTCTGAAAGAAGCATTTCACACTGTGGAAGCCATGATTTTATGACTCCATCCAGGAGCATCCACGAGCTCAAATAGGAAGCATCTGTTAACCAAGAAGACCTTAAAAAAACCCCCAAAACACTATAGATGCTGTAAGGTGGGAGCTGTAAGGCATGTAGTGCTGCCAGGTTCATAAATCACAGCGCTACCTTGTAAGTGGTTTTATAATGCAGGGTATGAGGATTGCCAGATTCTTAAGCAAAACAGTATCTGTTGTGCATTTTGCAGCAAAAGAGGAGGAAAACGAAACCATAGAGAGGTGTGTCTGACAGCCCCTTGGCCCAGGCACAAGGCAAGGTGGCTTCTCAGGGACTGTCCAAGTATCAGCAGGGTCCCCAAGGCAGCACCACACGTGAGACAGGTACGTTCCCACAGCCAGGCCATCGGCAGCAGAGCAGCTGCAGACGATCTGGTGTGTCGACAGCCGGGCCTCTGCCCTGGCCAAACCTGGGAAACATGTCCTACAGCAGCAATAGGGGAAGGCAACAAAGCAACATATAAATTGGTTGTATCCCCAGAAAAAGCTTGGAACAAAGCAGGAATGCCACTTTTCACCACAAAACGTGTAAAAATCCTACCTCATTATTTTAATTGCCTATTAAGACTTCAGAGACAGTGGAGATACTGCTCAAAGCAGTGAGGATTTTCAGTGGCATCCCACTCCGAATCCTTTCAACGTACACCAGGTTACTTGCGGCAAGTTTGTGCACTTTTGCTGAGGGACTGTAGTCAGCCTGGTGATGCCAACCAGCCAGTCAAGAAAAATTACAAATAGTGGAGGAAATTGAGGAAGCTATAAGTAGAAAGCACAGGAAAGCATCTTGAAACAAAATGCCCCTTACCTCCCAGTGCGGCTCTAAAATGCACTGGGCATGCAAAGCAGAGGGCTTCCCAACTGCAGCGAGGGGATTCCAATCAGGACTGAATTATTTCCTGAGGATAAATCTCATTTTGAAATGCACAGAGTACCTGCTGAATACGTAAGTCCTTGTATTATGGCCCAGTAGCAGATACGGATCGATTTCACCAAAATTATAAACGCATTTCCAGTCTCAGCATGGAACCAGGAGGAACACGCGCTCCACTGAGACCTGATCAGCAGGTGGGCTTCAGCTGCTGCTTGCTCCCAAATAATGGCGCAAAGTTCAGATTGTCACATTACCAGGAACCCCTGGGGCTGTGTCCTGTCATCACAAGACAAGACTCACACACTTCAGCCAGCACCAACCCTCCTGCAACATACCCTGCAGACTTGGGACAAGATGCAGAATGGCAGCTCTGCCAATTCTTTGTAGCAGGGAGACTTCAAAGAACATCTTGTAACATGTTGCTACACAAGCAGGTTTTGGCATTTATCCATTTTGCTATCTTGATTGTAAAAAACCGAAAACAGTAACATCTCTGTAACTTCTCAGAAAAGACCAGCGCGTTTGAGAGTATGCTTTATGTGTGCGTGTGTATACATATATTCATGACTAGAGCAAAAGAGGATCCAGGATCATGAAGAAAACTGTGATGGAAAGCAACTGCAGATATGTCCCAATAAAGCCTACCTGTTGTGTGATGTCTTGTTGGTCTTTCGCTTTCTGGTGAACACAGCAGCACTGTAGCCACAATTGTTTGCTCTCTCTCCTCCCCCACCTTTAAAACTGCAGTTTCTGCCTCCTCAGTCAAGCTTGCATATGTATTTTAAGTGTTTGCCCAGTGTCAAGCTCTGGTGCGTAGGCTTTGTGGTACACAGGAGCTCTACCAACTAGTCTTATCCTGCTGAGTGCTCATTCAGTGCTCCTGGGGAATGGAATAGAGTATTTCAGCTGGGAGGGACCTACAAAGGTCTTTGAGTCCAACTGCCTGACCGCCTCAGGGCTGACTGAAAGCTAAAGGGCGTTACTAAGGGCACTGCCCAAACACCTCTTGAACACTGACAGTCTTGGGGCATTTACCACCTCTCTAGGAAGCCTGTCCCAGCGTTTGACCGCCCTCTTGGTAGAGAAATGCTTCCTAATGTCCAGTCTACACCTCCCCTGGTGCAGCTTCAAAGCATTCCCACATGTCCTGTCACCGGATCCCAAGAGCAGTTCAGCATCCCATCCCCTCCTCAGGAAGCTGTAGAGAGCAATGAGGTCGCCCCTCAGCCTCCTTTTCTCCAAACCAGACAAGCCCAGAGTCCTTACCTGCTTCTAATGGGACATTCCTTCCAGCCCTTTGACCAGCTTTCCTGTCCTCTGGATACATTCAAGGACCTTCACATCCCTCTTAGATTGTGGGGCCCAGAGCCGTACACACTGCTCACGGTCACCAACACAACAGTGGGATGCTCACCTCTGTTGAGGGGCAGGTGATGCTGGGTTTGATGCACACCAGGATGGGGCTTGCCGTCTCAGCTGCCAGGGCACACTACTGGCTCCTATTGAGCCTGCTGCCAGCCAGCACTCCCATATACCCCCAGTGTTCTCCCACAATCCTCTCCCAATTTATACTCGTGCCCAGCATTACTCCATCCCAGGTGCAGAATCCAGTATTTGGGCTTGTTGAATTTCAGCCCATTAATCACGGCCAGTGCTCCAGTCTATCCACATCACCTCAGCAAGACACTGTGCACACACAGGGAAGAGCCCATTCTTGGGAACTGTCACTCAAGGAGCCGTGATTCAATTCTCCACACATTCAAGATAGAAAAATCCATGCACTGAGAATAGCAATACTCCAGTAGGCACCCGTTAGGGTAAGCTGCACACAGGAGAAACACTGCCAGCTCAGAAATGCTTGTGCAACAGATCTGGACATCCAGCACGCAGGACACACCACCCTTCTACTGCTTGTGCTGGCAGAGTCACACACTGCACACGACAAGCAAGTACGGAGACCCAGGTGTGAAGATGGGCGGTGAAGAGTGGGGTGTGAAGAGAAGGGTGAGCAGGATCCCAGGGGGAACCCAACAGCAGTAGAGGGTCTGCTCCTGCCGCAGCAGATGGTAAGGCTCCAGCAGCGAGCTGTGTCTGGGCACAACATCGTTTACACTTTCATGCAGATCTGTTACACCGTTACCTGTGGCTGACACAGCTGGATTTCCTAGGGCAGGTGGCTGCCCCTCAACTGCACTGACCAAAGCCAGCAAGAGACTAGGCAGAGCAAGTTTCTACTGGAAGTTTGAGGCCCCCTTTCCACAGTGGTCTCACAACAATTGCTTCAAGCAATTTAACAGCTATCATGGAAGACGGTATTCTTTGCCTTGAAAAGAAAAAGTAAACTTGGATGGAATTAGGATAAAACTCAAATTAGGGCAGATTCACAAGAGCTCAAACTATGGCATTGGGAGATTTTCTTCACAGCATCTTGTGCGCTGCCAAGTTGTGCATCTGCTACCTGATAGTCTCTATTATTACTGCACGTTTGCTTTTTGTTCTAGTTACAACCCAGTATCAGAACCGCCACACAATGTAAGTTTGATGACAGCAATTATTTATCCATTGTATAAATACTCTGAAAGAAGCAAACCAAATGTGAGAGAAAGCAAATGTATCACAGTTCTTAGGAGAACAACTTGAATTCCATGTAAAATAAAAATACAGTTTAAATAAGCCTGCATTTACTCAATCAGCAATTCCAGAATGGAACTCCCAGGTACGAAGTGAAGACAAGTTTTAGTTTAAATTTGTTTATTGTGATAACATTGTTCTGAACATCAATAAACATTGCACTGAAGTGTGGGTTACTGTACCCGATAGTCCAGTCTTAACAAAAACCACTGCATCGGTATGATCACAGATTTGACAACTTTAAACACACTACCTTATTAGTGATTGAGTTGCTTAACAATCAAGTATTCCACATCTTTAACATAAAAATGAAACAAATGATTGAAGAGAGTTTTCCCACCCTCAAAATAAGCCAGCATTTTAACTTTCATCTGGAAGTAATTAACACTGTAAAAAATATCCAAAACAATTCCATTCCATTCAGCAGAATTTACCTTTGGAAACTAAAACTTCTTCAGGCAAAAGTGACACTTTAAAGGCATCTCAAATTCACTATGTATTTCTGATGTTTCATTATGAATTTGTGTTACAGTCACTTAACTCTCATTCATGTGACGGCACTTTCTAAAAGACTTGTATGAAATACTAGCACAAAATCTCATTTCTCATCTTTACCATAAGCAGATTCAGAGTTTCCTTCAGAATTTCCATAATGGAGTTGATGCAAGTGTTAAAACTTTTCCAGTTGAAAAAAGAAAAAAAAACTTTTCAAAGGAGTATACTGATGACAGGAAGCCAAGGATACATGAGCCAAGACTGCACATGCAATTGTATACTCTTGGGGATGAGAGCCCAACCTTTTGAAGTACAAACATGCTTGGTAAGAGTTAAAAGGGAAAAAAAATAATCCAGAAATGTGTACCATTGAAGTTACTGATCTTTAAATCATTATTGAAATGGGTAACGTCCAAGTCACTAACAAGTTTTGAATTGCAATGTTCCATATTTATTCCCAGATAGGTATCATTGACTCAGCCTTTGACACGGTTCCAACGCTAAGAGGATCTGCATCTTCAACAACACAGTCTTAACAGGGGTGTGCATGTGCCTACAGACACACACACTTAGAAGTTCCTCTTTCACAGAAAGAATGATTTAGCTTGCGCTAATTTTAAGTAAGTATAGCACAACTTGTTCTCAAACATTAGTTTCAGGCCACTTCTCTCGACAAAGGTAGCAAAGGACAGGCTAATGCATAACTCTTATTTACCCCACTTCAAATTAATATTGCAGCACAAGCCCACAGTTTGATAGTAAGGAGATGTCTTTTCTAGAGTCAGTAAAGTGCCCAGCAGTCCAAATTACATAGGTACATGACGACAGGTATGGTGCCCCCACAGTCTGTCCCTAAGGAGGGTTAACAAACAAACAAGCCGAATAGCTTTAAATACCAGCCAAATTTAGAAAAACTAAACAAAGCCCCTGCCCAACTCACATCAGAAATACTCAAGAACACTTTTTCATTTTATCAAAAAACAAATATCAAAACTGTAGCTGTTACAGAGCCAAAAAGCAA
This sequence comes from Pedionomus torquatus, assembly GCA_013398155.1. Lineage (NCBI taxonomy): Eukaryota > Metazoa > Chordata > Aves > Charadriiformes > Pedionomidae > Pedionomus > Pedionomus torquatus. The sequence goes on along the minus strand of VZRU01020257.1, from coordinate 44,543 downwards.
AATTTTTAACTAGGCAACTTTCTGGACATCCCTATAATGCAAAGTGACAAGTTAGCAGAATGAGGAGCTCTCTAACCACACAACTCCCGTTTTCTAATTCAAACCAGCTGAAATTATACACATTTGGAGATACACCTGATACTATTTTTCCACACTGTTCATTTACTCAAGTCCCCTCTTTTAATTCCACAGCTTAGCTTTATGACAATCTGCAAAGATGAATGGAAGCAAAGAGAAAAAATTAAGCAAGTACAAAAGCCATCCAAGAAAGATACAGCCAAACCTTGGTAACAACCTGCCCTATTTGGAAACCCATCCTGGTTTCATGAATAGCTGAGTTTTTGGGGGTTTTTAAGAAAACTTGTCTAATACCAGGGCCACTAAGAATAAGTGAAGCATAGTATAGAGAATTTTGACATCCACAAAGGATTGTTTTAGGAGAGGCAGCTTCACTCCCTTTATGTAAAATAGAATCTTTAGCTAGAATATTTCATCTTGTAATTAAAATACTTTATTGTGTTGGACTCTTATTTATTCATTTTAAAGTATTTAAGCGACTTAAAAGCTCAAATCCTGTTGATATTCAAAGCACTTGGTGATCATGAAAGTTTCAGTTTCTAATGAAATCTACGGAATAAAGGCTAAGAAAAGGAGAGAAAAAAAAAAGAATGATGTTTATACACTTCTGAGAGTGAAAAAAAGAAAAAAAACAGCAAGAGCAACATATCCTTTGAGGTGAATCTGTGAAATCCATGTAAACACTTAGTAGACTGGTGACAGGACCAAAAATTTGCTGAAACAGTCACAGAGAGTGTTGTTCTCACTGTCCAAGAACAAGGATGCCTTTCACTCCACTTACATGCACGGCACACCCTGACAAATCAATATGTTTTCTTTCCCGCTCTCATACTACTGGTTCCATGCTGATTTTGCTTGTCCCCACTCATTATATAATGTTTTATAAACACAGGAATACAACTAGAGTCTTATAAGGGAGGAAAAAACAAAAAGGAATTTCATTTATAAAGTGATCTGCATAATATCCTCCCAAGCTGTTCACTGATTGTCTAGTGTCAACTGATGTCACATCAGCACTGTAGGGTAACACTACTCAGTCTGACAAAGGAAAGAAAATATTTGGGGCTGGGGGGCGCAAAATCCTCTAAATGTACTCTTTTGCAGGTAGTGAAACAAAGAGCTCCTTTCCTACATTCATCCTAGGTAAGGTGGAACAGAAGGGCTGGCCCAAGCTGTTCCTGAGAAGAGCAGCCCTGGTCCAGGCACCACAGCAGGGAGCCATATAAATGCCTTCTTAAGATCACTCACACTTCCCTGCTCCTGCTAGAAGCTGTGCATGGGGGCAGAGCTCACCCTGAAGCCCCCTGGAAATTCTGGACGTTGTGCCTGGAAGGATCTGTAATAGCCCCAGGAACTTGCTTAAGGAGTGACAGAAAATAGCCTGAGCCCAGAAGTCCCGGGATTCATGTTTAAATGGCTCTGGGCTCATGGAAGGATACATTCTTACCATAGATTTGTCCAAAGGAGGTTAAATGCACTAACTCAATTTAAAAAGCAAAACTACCTTTGCCCTCAAGTATTTTTGGAGACAGAAATACTAACTGCTTTTACAGCTGATAAATACTAGACTCGGAATGCATTTTGATGCATTTTGTTCGCAGGCTCTGATCTGAACACCTGAACCTGAGGAATGACCAGCACGATGTTTATGAATAAACTAAAACTCAGAAGAAAGAAAGAAAGAAAAAAAAAGGTTTTAATCTGCTCTGCAGCATTTAACCATTCTCATACCTGGAATCTTACTATTGAGCTGCATTTCCTTCCAGCTACTGAAAACTTGCAATACGGAATTCTGGAAAGACCTGCAGTAGACAATTAAAAAATTAAATACATAATTTTTTCAGTATTACAATTCCCTGAATATAATCTGTACATACATTTGACTGGCCTACACAGCATACACACACGTATGCATCACCTCTGTGTTGAAAATAGAAATAAAAATGCCAGCTCCCTAACTCTTACAGAAATGTTCAAGATTTTTCTTGATGGAAATTCAACATGACATAGTGCAGCCTGAAAACAACAAAAGCCATACAAGTATCTGAAGACAACTTTCATTTTAACAAGCTCATGAAACAGTGTAAGCGTCTCATGTAAAAAAAGTAATAAGCAGAGTCAGTTTGAGTGTGAATTGTACAAGCAGAGCCTTGTACGTGTGACAAAAGGCATATTTACATTTAAGAAGGGATTTTATGTCTTCAGAGTCCATCAGGCTAAGTAATGTCTACACATTTCCTCTATCTTAGCTAAGACAGAGCAAACTGGTCTTAAGTTCCAGCTCCTTTCAAAAATGGCCTAATTGCACATTTGAACACTAGGCTGTGTATCTTATTAATAGGTCTGACATTCTATTTGGCAGTTTCCATACGCTTTTTGGCTTAATTTTAAAAAATATACTACTAAGACTAATAGGAAAAGAATCTGTTTACAATAAGGTCTGTACTGATGAAAATGCAAAGTCATAGTTTACTTCAGCATTTAGTTGCCCTGGGGCACTTGGGTACCATGACCATCAACAACAGGCCAATCTCAAGTGCTTTACAACAGGTACATAAAGACGAGCAATAAAGAAACAAACAAAATAATAAACTCCCCACAAAAAAATAGACAGTAACTTTGCATTTTCTTTGTTTTAAACCAACAGAGTTAAAGTGATTTCTTTCGTAAGACTTATGGTACCAGTATATAAATTAGCATCTTCATTAAGAAAACTCTTCACATTTAAACTGAAGTTGAATTGCTGAATATGAAATTCCATCTCTAAGTGAGAAGTATTTTTCAGGCCAGGTCATCCATGTTAAGGTCAGGAAGAGGCTCTCTCCAGTAGCAAAAGGAGCTGAATTCTGGGCATGGAAATGCAGAATTCCGTTCTTTATTAAGCAATGGGAACACATGTTCCACAAGCTCACTTAGTCTGTAATACCTATATTAAAAAAGAAGAAAGACCATTATTTACAGTCTAGCCACTGTTCAACTGAAGCCAAAAAGGAGCTTTAGAAGTCTAGACCAGAAAAGCTTTAGTCAAATAAGCCATTACTGCAGAAGCAATTGCAATTTTATTTCGATCGTGTACTTCTCTTTTTGAACACCTTCAGTTCAGTATCCAAATCTGTAAGTCTCTGGCAAATAAGATTTTCTCATGTTGTATGTAATAGGAGATCAAATCATTGATCACAATTGCAACTATTTTGTAATCTCATTCCTAAATACTTTCTTTAGCTGAAATAACAAAAATGATCTTACGAAGATTTGTTTCCCTTAGTCCGTTCTTGGATCAGTTCACCCTTTGGATTCACAGTAAATATTCTGCAGTCTGGAACTCCCACTTGCATGTAGGCATATACATCCTGCAAAAAGCATGAACAAAAGCACATGCTTTAGCATTTCCTTATTGAACATGATACAACAAACAATTGCTTGAAAGAATAAGACAGACATCCAAAAAAGATACAGTTAAACTGCCTCAAAAAGTCCCCTAACCAGCCAAAAAGCAAAACAAAAAAAATCCCCCAAATCCATATGCACACCATAACAAACATTCCTCCTGCCCCTGACCTCTTAATTCCTGTTCCCAAGTCTGGGACCACAACACACACAAAATCTATACCACACAATACCATTTCTTGTGAGAATGTTCCTCTTAGAACACCCTCTCTCTCTCTAGTTCAGTTACAATAGCATTGATCCACAGACAAAATACAGGAATTGTACAATAGGAAAAAGGGTTCAAGACTGAGGAGCACTGAATTAATATCCTTAGGTTCTAAAGCTGTCAAAAATGCTGAAAAAGAATATGCAAAGGTGAAACATATTTAATAAAATCCTGAAAACACCTTTGTAGCCTTTTATATAAGCAGTTCTCGTACCTCTTAATTAAGCTATCTGCATGTAGGTTTTCCTGACCACACCCATAAATGCACCAGCATCCCTTTTCCTTACTCAAATTCAAACAGACACAAAAAGAAAAGCCTATTTCCTTGGCTCCCCAAGTATTTAATGCATTTTAACCCTTCAATTAGAAAAGGGCAGACTTACATTGGGCCTGTTTCCAAAAGCAGCATAGAAAGGCTGTTTACTGGGAGCAAACAAATTCTTGATATCATTCAAGCACTCGATTTTGAACTTTTCAGGCTTCTTTTCTATTACTTCCCTAAAATAAAATTTCAACAGTCAAATTCTAAATCAGGACTTGATAGAGGGTATCCTCCTTCCCGTATTTATCTGATATTCACATTCCCATTGCTTCCTGTTGCTAGTAGTGGTAGTTACATAGGCATCAGTGAGTATTTTTCCAAGAATGATACAAGACACAATAAAACATTCTATGTTTTCCAACATTCATAGTAAAAAAATAGGTGGATAACTTGTGTCTGGGCTAAGTAAATGGGATGAAAATCCCAGCTATGAATGCAGTTTGTAAACTGCTTTTATTGTAGGTGACCATCTGAACCAGAAGGCTGAATCAAGTACACAAAAGCTTGTTAGAACTCCTGCCTCTGACAGAGAGTGCAGAAGGCCTATTAGTCATCTTAATAGAAGCTGCTGTCATTGCTAGCTGTGGATCAGGTTGCATTCACTAAAAAGTAAGCAAAACCAAAGACTTCTCCACTCTTTCCTCTTCCCATCAAGAACAAGCAGATTGGCTGGTTCAAAAGATCAATGGTGTTGAGCCATAGCTTAACTCTATGTTACTTGTTAGTTAGCCATGTATGGAGCACTCCCAATATCGCAAGATCACTTAGTATCATTTATCTGTATTCCCCAGCTTTTTAATTTTCCCTCTGCCTTGTGTAATAGCACTGCACTACAATCCTGGCAGCTATACTTCAGAAAACAAAATTGTACTAGTATAATCAGAACGTAATAGTGATCATTCACATACTAGAGGAATGAAGAAAATGGAAAGTGAGCTGCTGTGCCTGACGCCACTTTTAAAATGCCCACGGAAACCAAAGTATGCTGCGAGTAAAATTCAGACAAAACGAGTAGCTTATAAATGATCACTAGAGGGATGCCAAGTCTCAGTGACAAATCTAGCACCCAGTGGAACGTTTAGTTACATCTATAATGATTAGAGAGTCAAATCTTTTTAATCTGTTTCTGAGATGGAGAAGAAACAGATGTACGAAACCCCACCGCTTACCTATGAAAGGCAGAAAACAAACTGCTGGGGGACAACATGAGAGGGCCCCTGGGGAGAATCGTTCCTTTGTCATTCACCCAGTGTAGGTATCCTCTGGTTATATCTGCCATCCCAATGGCACGGGCAGAACAGTACAGAAATTTGTAGCCGTTTCTAGAAAAGAATTATGAACTTCGTTCATATTCCCGCTGAAGACTTTCTCTGCCAACATAAGTATATGGTTACAGCATTGTCCATAGGCACTGCTTTTGGTACTGACTCAAGGCAGTGCGCTGCACAAACACATAGGAAAAGACTGTTCCACTGGTAAAAAAAAATTCTGCTAGGCATATAATAGCTTAAATACACCATTCAATGAAAACTGAGAAACAGGAAGTGCAAAAAGAATGGGGATGACAATACTATGGTGGCACAATTAGATGGACTAGATTTAGTTTAAATGAGCACCATTTTTATCCAGCTTCTTTCACCCCATCTGTAGAATGATAGCAATTACTTAAATTATTTGCATCCCATAATAATCGGGTGCCAGATCTCCTCTGTGTTTGTATTTTTTCAGGTTGTTGGTGGAATTTGCAGCGCAGAGTGAAGGATGGATAACAACAAGCGTTTATCAAGCCCCTACATTTTTCCTGCAGACTTTGTAGGTTCATCTGTTGTACAGACTTATATAACACTGTTACTGCATGCACAAAAGGCTTAAGCATTTATATGCATTTTCAAAGACTTGATTCAATTCAGCAAATAATTCCACAACTACTCTTCTATGATGCACTGAATACAAAACCAAGTTCAAATCATCTCCCACGACTGGAAGGGGCCACAGATGAAATTTAGCCACAGCATGAAGGCCAACAACAGATTCTAAGACCCCAAATACTTTGGGGGAAAGACCACTACACTTAAAAACAAAGATCAAAGTTGGTTATTTAAAGTGGATCATGAAGCGTTTACCAGTTGATCATCCTGCAATCCTTCTCAGTAGCAAGTATTATTTCTGGCATCACTTTCAAACTAAGCTAACACTTCACCACTGCTGCACATGGGAGGAGGAAGGCACATGGGAGGAGGAAGGCACATGGGAGGAGGAAGGCACATGGGAGGTGGAAGGCACATGGGAGGAGGAAGGCACATGGGCTGGCTCTGCAGGTTCTTGAAGGTCCCAAGGTAAGCATATTGAGTTGACTCACTGAAGGGGAAGGTGAAATTGCCACTGCACTGAACCACTTTTCTACTGTTTCACTGAACTGCATTGGCTTATGTCAGCAGCACAACGAAGTGACAGCAAACCTGAGCCAAGCCACCAACCTTCCTTCTGTGGCAGTAGCAAGTTATTTGGCTTGTTTCAGAACATGAAATCTATTCTAAGGAGTACTCACTTCAGTTTGGCAGCAAACACATCAAAACACAAAACATTGATCTGTTGGAAGGACACAATTTAGGTTTGAGTTTACACTGTACCATGTTTATAATAGGGCTTTGTGATCAACCTGAGTTGGTTGAAAAAGACATATGCATGACTGTTTGAGAAACTATTGCTACTGTGGTTCTCTTGTAGTCACAATAATATTACACACTGTTTTGAAGAACTAAAATGCAGAATCAAGCATCTGAGAATTAGTGAAAGTGGGGGCTTGCATTCGTGTAAAAGTATACATCTGGGGAAAAGACTTTGTGAATGACAGAAATAGCTCACTTCCCAGCATTTAGACCAACAAGTTGTACTAAATTGCATAATTATGAATAACACTCCAATTACCTGCCGATTAATTCACAAATTCCAGAAAACCCTAATTGCTTCACAGATTACATACTCACTCATTTATGGAATGATAGAGTTTTGCAATGCCCTGATGAGTCCAGTCCTTGCCAAACTGAGGGAGGATATGTCCTAAAGCATCAGACCTAAAAGCAAAATCAGGGATAGCTGATACTAAGTACACAAAGACAACCACTAATGAACATAAAATTTATAACAAGTATTTACAGAGAAATATCTCTGCAGAAGGTCCTAACGATTTCAAAAGAGAATTAGTTAACTACTCCAGACAGAATAATTAGTGGAGCCATACAGTAAAAGTCAGTTTCCAAGTTAACCTATGGCTGCTAAGCCTATAGAAATCTAACCAAAAGGGCAATAGTCACATGATAAACATTGTCGACTTTGTATTATCCTTTTAGAAGATATCTTCTAGCTTCATGGAAATGCAAGTACAAATTAAAATCAAAGCAGTAAGTTTTTTCAAGAGTGTTAATGAACATTCTTTTAAAAGTCTTTCTGAATCTAATTTCTTCACCTTATTTTGAAAAGGACAGAATCAATAAAGCAAGAAAAAAAAATCAAAGTAAAGAAAAAAAACCAATGATATTTACTTGGTTATTGTTCCATCAATATCTGATATGATGATTTTATCATTCCAGTTCCAGAGATATATTGTTCCTTCACACCGGCAAGTCCCTTGATACTGGGTTGTAATACTAAATACGACATCATTAGGACCATCTCTGAGCTTCAACTTTGCCTTTAGAATAAAACAGAATAATTGAAAACAAAAGTTGCCCTCATTATAAAGTTTTTTAGAATTTTAAATGAGCTACAAAAAATGGCTCATATATTCTTCCTCATCTATTTTGATTAACCCATCAGGAAGTGAATCATGGTTTAACACTGACAGTTTTGCTGGCAAAGTCTTTTTTGTAGTCTGGGTACATGTATTTGCCCATAAATCCTGTATTTGCTTACAGCAGCAGATAATCTGACTCTGCTACTTTAATTCTTGCTGTGAAAGCAGATTCATGGTGCTGTCAAAAGAAACTCCCTGTTTGCTATAGTGAGAAATAGTATCTTCTACTTAGGGGGTGCCTTCCTCAAAATTCTTCACTGATGAAGACCATAGATTTAAACAGTAGCAGAACTAATTTCTAAGTCAGGCTGCAATAAATAAACTGATTACAACAATTTGTAAGAAATTATTATTTTTTAATCCAAACACAAATTCTTAAAAAACACAACAGAAAAAAAAAAATCAAAAATTCCCTGCAGCTGCCCACACTAACATAGGAAAATGCATTAAATTTCTTTTTGAATTTTAAATTTCCAAATCCTTTTCTTCTACTAATCAAAAAGTAACCCAAAGGTAATTTTTTACTTTGTGAAATGTACTTAGTTGCTTTAAAAAGTGGGAAAAGTCCAGCTCTTAGGATGCTTCACAATTCCACTCTGATGCTATCTACAAGAAAGGCATGCGACTTACTATTTGGTCCGAAGACAGTCTAAGTGACTTCTTATAAGATGTAATGTTCCCATGGGCTGGATGCTCTACTGGAGCAGAATCTATTTTCAGGGATTCCTTCAACTCCTGCGATGCTTCATCACTAGAAGAGTCATCTTCTGGAGGTCTAACGTGACATCAATAAGAATAAACGTAAGCTACAGAAATGTATGGTAAGATTTAATGTAAGATTGTGTAAGATTCCTATGTAAGAGTAATTTCTGCTTAGGGATTTGCTACTCATCTGATAGCCCAGATTAACAAAGTCCATGGTCTAGTGAGTGCCCAGACAAAGCTACTATATGCCAATAAGCAAGACTTGTAGTGCATGCTAGCATCAGTGGAGCTCTAAACATTACTATTACTAGCTGGCTCCACACATGATGGGTTAAGTAAAGACACAGTGTGAAAGGGTCACAATACTGTGCTGATGAATCAAGAAAAGTGCACATGAAAAGGGATACTGAATGAGTAACAGGCCGTTTTTTTTAAAAAAAAGCTGCCACAGTTACTGAGTAATTTAAATGGCGGGTGATAAGTTAGTGGAGTAGCTCACCTTTTAAGGTTATTCAGACTTATTTTTCCGCTAGAGATTTCAAGATTAAAAGCAGCATTTTATTTCTCTGAAGTATTCAATCACAATATATTTAGTTTTTTAAATCTTTAAGACAGCAGCAACACTTAGAAGTACCTTTGTAAAATCATGGGAGAATAGGAAAATGCATTACAAATTACCTAGACTGGGACAGTTTAGTGCTAAATACTGCTAGTTTTCAACCACAATCTTGGGCAACTCATGTACTGTAATTAATACTATTTTATTGTTTCAATTATTTAACATTACAAAAAATTGCACATGGTTTAAATTATTCATACAATATTAGTCTTAAAAAAAAAAAAGGACAAACAGTATCTCAGAAACAATACCACTATATTTACAGAGTAGTGGCCCAGTTCCAATGTATGTCTTTGTTGTTCTGTCAGTTATGTTATGATTTAAGTAGTAAACACAATAGAATTTAGGATATAATTGTAGTGTATTTGTAGCTCCTACAATGTTTGCTGCTACATTATTCTGAATTGTTTCCTAAACACATCTGGTTCCTCTTCAGTAGCTTAGAGGAAAATGTTTCTTCCCACAGTACATTTCTACCAGATTCCTCATTTGAGGGGGGGAGCAGGGGGAAGACACTATTCAGTTCACAGAAGAGTCTTCAGACAGGAACACACCTACTATTAACTTGCTCTTTTATAGTTGCTGGCAGTTCATTTGCTCGTTGCGTTTCAGTTTTCCCCTCTTTTGCCTCCGGTATCTAAAGCAACACAATAATAAAAATGTATTGATGTTTTAAGCATTTTAAAACTGTTCCAAGTAAATTCACAGTTCACACTTGCACAAATAGCTACAACTTGCAATCAGCAACAGAGCTGTATGAGCAGCATTCTGAGACACTTCTGACAAATTACAGGTTTTTTCATCTTTTAACAGCAAAGGAAAGGAAAAAAATAAATAACCAAAGTAAGCCTCAGTTACCTGTTTAGTCATGCTTTCTCTCTTGCGCCAGAACCACCACCTTCCAGATTTCTTTGGCATCTTTTCTTTGACCCAAGACTCGACAGTAGCCTGAAAGATTAGGCATGTTTTTAATTTGCATAGAAAAACAAAATAAAGAGATAATCACATGTTACTACATACAAAATCTTCAAAAAAAGTATAGATGTATCTATTTACCTTAGGCAAACTCTTCTGAAACACCTGCAAACTCAGAATCATTGGAGCAGCCAACGCCCAGTTATAATACCTGTTTTAAGACATGTTGTTGATAAGGTATTACAAAATGTGACTATAGGTCAATAAATATCAGTGTGCAAACTGCTCTTTGGTTGATTAAAAAAAATATACATGCTCGCAACTAAACTAGTATGAAAGTTTTCTGCAAGCAGAATTACTTAAATATATGCAATTCAACATCGGTGGTAATTGCTTGGAAAAAATCTCACTTTGGTTATAGCTAAATTTAATGCAAATCTTCAGTTCAAAATCATTCTCTGGATCTGAGAAACAGATCCATCAAAAACACAAATTTCAACGGAAGATGAGAAATGTTCTCTCTTTAAAAAGGTAGATTACAAATGAGATCTTCTATGACCTCATTACATGATATTACATAGAGAATTTACCTGTTATAAATCCTTATTACCAAATTAGGATTGTCTATGAGTCCAGGGTTTTCAGCGAATTCGTGATAAGTAATAATATGTTCCATGAATTTTTCTGCAATAGAAGCAGATTTTAATTAAAAATAATAATATAAAATCCCCACATCTGATTAGTTTGTATCTAGGAAAATGCTTTCTATTTCAGAGCCTTTGCTGATCTTGCAACATCACTGTAGATATGCTAATACAGCCTACCTCCTAAGAGTCTTGTGACTGCCTCCTCAGCAACAAGGAAAGCCTCGTACCACTTTCAAGAGCCACAGTAACGAGAATCAAAAAATCAGAAAAGGGATGATAAGGAGGAGGAAGGAACTAATTGAGTTCACAGGCTGAAAAAACCAGACCCATGCTTGTCTATGCAAGTTTTCTTTAAAAGTTATTATGGCAGGTAAGAGGCCTACATGCTTACACTAAAAGAGGAGGGGAAGGATGTTGTCAGCAATTCAGGTTTGTTTAATCACTGAATAATAATAGCATTTTCATGATGACTGACACAGAAATTCATGATTTAGTATAAAACCCCTGGATGGAAGTCATAGCTTTTTCACATCAAATCCAGTATTACTACCCCATTACGAAGACAGCTGTTCTGAGCCTTCATTAATAAACATACCAATTTCATTAGATGCAGTAGAGATTGGATGACCATAAAAACTTAGTATTAAAAATGCAGCAGTACATGTTTATGAAGATTATGTGCTCCTAGAAGCTCCTTCAAAAATGCATACAACTTCAATATTAAATTTAACCAGAGCATTGAGAAGAATCAGGCTGGTAAAAATCTAAAGGTTAACAAACATTTAGGACAGGAAAAGCATAGCAGGAGATAAGATGGTCCAACACAGAAATCAACACTTTTAATCACTCTAAAAACCTACCAAAACCCAAAAAAAGCCCCCAAACCAACTAAAAAAAGAAGAAAAATTACCAGGTAAATTGGAAAGAATATGACTCTTGAGATTTGTATAGGACTAGGCACATTATTGCATCCAGAAACAAGAGTGGCTGGTCAGATCCAGAATATGTAGTGAAAAAATGATACAGAAAGCTTCTCAAAACATCAAGTGCTCTTGGTTAATCTGAGGTTAAATTCTCCTATCTCTGTTTGGCAAATGCTTGAGAATTTTAAAAAATGAAAGATTATTTATTCCGTTATCTCAATATGAATATAATAATAAGCCAAAGCTTCGCAAGGTGGAAATTAGAGCTTTCAAGTCACTTCATTTGTCGAGGTAGCTGAGCTTTACTACTGTTTTAGTCATTCACATACCTTTAGAAATCTCTCCATTTTCATTAAGACCTCCACAAAGTGAAAGTGTAACATCAGGCAAGTCCATTGCTGAATCAGACATGCACTCTGTACCACTATCGGCAGCAGCACTTCCTACTGACTGGGGAGACTGGGAACCAGAAAGGTTATCTGACTCTGTCCACTGCCTGAAGCCCGGATCAGAATCACTAAAGGAAAGAAGTCCATATTTTCCATAAGTATTTCACTTGCAGGGGGAAAAAAAAAAAAAAAAAAANAAAAAAAAAAAAAAAAAAAAGTCTAGATTTCAGGTTACAGAACACACTATATTACTAGTAAAAAAAAAAAAGTTGGTGTTGCATTCCTTTACTACATCATTTTACAACAAATTTAAAACCAACTGTGACAGATGCGCACTCATCCACAACACCAACCATATAAAAAACAGACAGACACACCCCCCAACCATTCATAATAATGGCAGATTGACAGTTTCCAGTTCTCCTGACATTCACCTAAATTGGAAAATAATTGCATTTCTCTTGCCTGCATCAAAACTGGATTTAAATGAAGAAAAGAGCCTCTACATTCTATTTTTGCAGAACAATACTGTACTCCTCAATCTTTACCAGAAAGCTGTACAACAAGAATAAAATGAATAAGGACATTGCCTGATGTTTGTGTAACACTGTGTTCGGAAAAAGTACGATTGAAAGGAAGGGTGGCCTTTTAAATAAAAAGTATTATATTGTCATCTAAGGTAACAGTTATTAGTTCAATCCTAAATAATGTAATCATTAAATACTATTAAATAATATTTTATTATTTTAGTCTTAACATAAACCAATAAACACTTCTCTCTGAATCTGTATTTTTACAAAGGTCTTCCTAGACAGTCATTCTTTTCCAGAGTATTTCAGGAGTAAAATTTCCTTTGATTTCATAAAAAAGCAAAACAAGAGTGAATTTTGAGACTGAGCTGCCTTGCCCTGTGTAATTTTTAATTGTATGTCCTTTTTAATATTAAAAATAAAGTTGTAAGGGATCTACTGAGCATGTAAAAAAAATAAACCAGTGTGTGCTGTTCTAGAGTTAGCAATATGGCAAAATACAGTACTGGTGCAAAAGGAGTGTGCAGTTTAAACTTACCCCACCCCTTATATTTGCAGAACATACAAGTTCCACAAAGACTAAAACTCTCAGTAATGACCTCCCAAGTCATCTTTCAATGTGTTTCTTGCCAAATCAGAAAGATTCACACAATGAGATCAGTACTGATTACTCCACAAAAGCCTAGAAACCTCACATCTGACTCTTTTTATCAGATTGAAGTGCATAAACACCTAAATCATACATGCAATAACTCACATACTGCAACTGCAATATAACCCTAGATCCACAGAATTTAAAATTACCTTTTGGGAAAGTAAAGTGCTGCAACTTCAGGTTCCAAAGCCTTCAGGTCCTCCAAGTAAATATCATCAGGCCCCTGATGATGACTTCGCTTGTGCACCCCTGTTAATTTTAACAGTTAAGATTACAAAAATGAAGCTATCCAAACACATTAAATTCAAACATAATTGTGGAAAATTCACATTAACTTGTAACATTTATAAATTCAAGGGTTTAATTATAGTTTTAGTCAGACAAAAGTTTACATAGCAAAAATTGAAAAGGCACATTAATGCTTTTTCCACTATGGCCTCAAATTTGGTAGATGACACCAAAGAAAAGAATCAATAGCTTTATTATATACCTTTCTTCTTTGAAGGAGAGTCAACTTTTGCTATTGCCTTTGCTTCTGGTAAAGGGTCCACCAACAGTCTGGAATGATGCTCAGCATCTAATGGCAATGGATCTTGTGGTTCTGTGACTGCAGAAGCAAGAGAATCTTTAACATCCATCTGCTTAAGCAGAGGATGAGTCCTTGGCTCAGGTTTCAGTACTGTACAGACAGAATCTTTCACATCATCATCATCTTCAACTTCATCAGAGCTGAGGATGACCCTAAAATGAGTCTTCTCTGATGGAGTAATGGTAGCTGTTCTGCAATGTTCCAGTTTCTCTTTCTTGCTTATCTGAAAAACAAAACTCTAGTCAATCCTTTCACTTCACATGTTTGTTTTATTCTAGTCTAAACATTAAACTTGTACTCATGATACAAGTCCTGGTCACAAGTAAACTAGGTAAGAATTTCAACACGTATTTTAGCTACATAAAACACGTCCCACATTAATTATTAGCGGAACTACCCTGCAACAGAAGCTTCTTACAATAGGTTATTTACAAGTTCAGTAAAGAAACTGGCATAGAAGAAGTACTGACTTGACCAAACCATGGAAAAAAAAAAAATCATAAAAGTGGATACATCAGTGCTTCTGTCACCAGCTGTCATATTAGATACTAAATTTACTCTATCAAGGCTACAGTTCCTCTGGAATAAACTAGAATTAGCCTAAAATAAAAGAAGTTTATTTCTAAAGTTGCCTACTTTAGTTTCCAACTAAAAGTTAAAAAATTTCAGGTTTTTACTACCAAGTCTTCTGGAATTACTTTTTGCTGACCAGCTTTTGAACTCAACAAATTCGACTATTGGCCAGCCACAAGGGGGTGCTGCTTCCCTACTTCAGCGGAATTACTCTGAAGAACAGCAAATTTCCAATCCTCTCAGGATACAATTTTAGATATACCAAAACTCAGTTCATAAAGTTGGAGACAATAAATAAATTTACCTTGGTTGATTCTGGGAATCCTCCCCATGTCCATTCCATGTGAGATTCAGATCTGAGCAAGCTCTCAGCAGGTTTAACTTCTAGTTCTGAATCACTTTTAGGGCAGACTGGCTCAGAGAAAGGGCTAGGAAATCAACAAGGAAAAAAAAAAAAAAGAAAAGAAAAAAGAAAGCTACAGTGTTTAAAATGCATCTGTTGTGCAGCTACTGTTGGTAGAGTTTTCTACAGCTTAACAGAGCTTCAATTATTCGGCAACATGGCAAGACGCCCAGCAGGGTTTTCAGATAGTGAGAAATTAGGTTAAAACCAAAATCACATTAAAAGAGACATACACAGAGACCCCTATAAACAGATTCCTCCACTATATCTGCAGTATAGGTACAGCTTTCCCCTCAGCTCATGTTCCATTTTTCAAACAAAACAGAACAAAACAAAAAAAGTTTATCTATAAGACAGAAATTAGCTTTAAGTATAACATTTAAGCTTGCTACGCTAAGACTTCAGTAATAAAACTCCTGCAACCTAACTCATAAATGCATGAAACAGCAGCAATTAGTGATAAGGGGAAAACAAAATGAGTAAGATAACTTAGGTGGGGGAAGGGACAATATTTGAAAGCTTCCTTCAGATGTGTTTGGACCACATGATCTTTTAAAGTTTCAGACTATTTTTCCCACAGTCGTTATTATCCATAAATCAGAAACAGACCTCTGAAATTTACTTTAGCCAAGACTGCTATTTAGCCATAGGAACTCACTCTAAAAAATGCTAGAAAGGTGTGATTTCAAAAATCAATTTGCTCTTATGATCTTAGGGAGAAAAGGAAATACAAGAGGTTGTTTTGAAGTAGCGTTTAGTGTTGGGACAGGTCCAGGTCTATCCTTTCTTGAAGAGGCTAATTCTATTGCATATTATAGAAATTATGTTCTTTTTACACTTTGATGTTCATAGAGTACTATGAGTTGGTTTTGCTTTTTTAAATAAATATAGAAACCACAATATTTGAATTTGAATAGTAGGGACCAGGCCTGGACACAGCAACTGGACTTGACCAGTGCCAAGTAGAGTGGAATGGTCACATCTCTATCTCTGCTAGTAATGCCCCAGTGCACACAGTCTAAGAGCTGATTTGCCTTTGTTGCTGCAGAGGTAGACTGCTGACTCCTCGTCAGCTGCTTATCCACCTAGGCCTCCAGGTCCCTTTCAGCAAGGCTGTCCCCCTCAACCAGACAGACAGAAGCCTGTACAGGGCTCTTTGGTTATGCCATTCCAAGTGCAGGGCTCAGTGCTTGTCTTTGCACTTGTTGCACCAGGAAAGGTTTCACCTTGATGTAATGAATTTTTTAGTCAAAATAATCATTCACTGGAATAGCCTTCCGAAGGATGTGGTCCTCATCACAAGAGGTTTCCAATTTATGACCTGACAGGGTACTAGATTAATGTCATCTATTCTCCATTTTCCATGAAAGGTTGGACCAGATTAACATTTGAGGTCTCTTTATCCAGGGATACAAAAATGAAACCATTTAGAGATTTCCTCTCTTGGTTCTCCTTTAACAATTTCCCTTAGAAATTACATTTTCTGTACTGTTAGAAGGGCTTATTTAAAGTTACACACTGATGAAAATACATATTTGTTTTCAGGAGGAATATGAACTCATTTTCCCCCATGTGCCAACTAATTTGTTTTGCTTATCTCAGAACTCAACTGGAAGGCACTCAGACACATTTATTTGTTTTGAAGCCTAATTTTTAATATCCAGCAATACTTGCAAAAGACCAAACACTCAGGGCTTTGAGAAGCTAAGCCTGTTCCACTTCCCCCAAAGTATAAGTTTTCCATTATCATTCTCAGGGACAAATCTTTAGTCAAAGGGTCCATGCACGTAATTGTGGTCTAAATCATGCTAACGTTGCTTGTTAAAACAGAAAGAACATTTACAGTATCAGTATCAAATACTTATGTTTTGTTGGTTTTCTTCTAGTGAGGACAAAACAGAAGTGTCCTCATTGAAAAGACTTAGGCTACTATCCTGCCTTAGCTGCCTGCAAGGCTTCTGAAGAGCAAAACAACCAACCTTAAAAGACAGTTACCATTTCCAACCTCAAATTTCTCTTTCACTGTACAATAGCTACATTGAAGAATCTTCCTTTGGTGGCTTAGGAGGAATAATGTCATGCAAAATCTCTCTTCTCCTAGATGACTCACACGACAGAGAATCCTTTCCTCCCCACCTCCCACCCACCCCCCACTCGCAAAAAAAAAAAAAAAAAAGGGAAATAAAAATTCACAATTCTCT